>CANXYC010912664.1:0-23431 GCA_948193065.1 Aleurites moluccanus | reverse complement strand
TAAAAATCAACTTAAATATCAATGGCATAATCCTATACTTTGAGTTTATGGTAAAAATTGTGAAACCTAGCTATCCAACCATTCAATTCTTCATCTTTTCATCCAATGGTTTGATTTAAGTAAGCCTAAAATGATACCATAAGCCAAATAAGTCCATAACTCAAAGGAAAAGATTAAATTACCCTTAGTTCAAATTTGATCCTTATCCGAGCAGCTTTGCTCGGAATTATTTTCTACAGGGTTTAATTCTCCAACAAAATTCCAAATAAAGATAATATCATCATTTTCATGTCATAATATTCTTTTCTACCTTCAAATATGATGTTAATTCCATAAATAACTCAAGGGGTATGAAATGACCATTTTGCCCCTAGTTCACCAAAAATTCAATTTTTTTCGATTTCTTCCTAACAACCTTTAAACCACTTTTATACGTATAATACTTCCTAAAACATGCATATACATTCAATTCAAGCATAAACATGCAATAATACACAACTTTCAAACAAAGGACAAATCTCATAGGTTTACCCTTTATGGTTCAGGTTCTAAGCTTTAACTGAAGTATTACATGACAGTAAAGAACAAATACCCGTTACCGACGATTAATGATCTCTTTGATCAATTGCAGGGAACTTGTGTGTTATATGAACTATTAGTATTGAATAAGATTTATGAGCATAAGAACCTATATTGGATGTTTAAGTTGTTTTGTATTAGGGGTTCATCGAGGCATCGGTAGCCACAGACGGATCCTGTATCCTTGGACCGTCGCGGCTCCCTGGTTTGGGTCGTGACACCTCTGCTACTTAAAGTTGCAGTAGCTATGAAATAAGTAGCTCCCACTACTTAGTTAAGTCATGCCTGCTACCAATCAGTCGCAGCCGCTACTAAGAAGTCCAGAAGGTCCAGAAGCTCTAGCTTGGAAAATGAGCTAAGTAGCACCTGCTACTATTAAGAAGCCCCGCTACACTTTAAAATCAGCAATAAAAAGTAGCCATTGAAAAAGCTATCAATTATACTTTTGGAATTAAATGAAGCCAAACAACTATATTTCATGCAAGGCTATAAATATGAGTTGGTGGAAAGCTTAAAAATAAGAGAATAACAATTGAGAACTTATTATTGAGCTATTACACTAAATCATTCATATTTATGTCTTGAAAAGATTATTTATTATAAAACCATTTTTGTGAGCTATTAGTTGTAAATCTTTGAGTTGGTTAAGACTCATTGATTGTTTGAGAGTTGGGAAAAAAGTTAAAGGGGATTTTTCTTCTTCTCATCTCTTGTAATTCTTAAGGGTTTGAGTATGAGCCTTAGTAAAACACTTATATAGGTTTGAGTGTGAGCCTTAGTAAAACACATATATAGGTTTGAGTGTGAGCCTTAGTAAAACACTTGTATAGGTTTGAGTGTGAGCTTTGATAAAACACTTATGAAGGCTTGAGTGTGAGCTTAAACACTTGGGTTTGATCTTGCACCCGCAAAAAGGATCAAGTAAAATACTTAAGTGTGATCTTGAGGAGTGGACATAGGCAAGTGTTGGCCAAACCACTATAAAATTCTTGTGTTTGATTTTTTTTCTCTTCCTTCCTCCATCTTATTAATTTTTAATTTACTATTAATTTTTCATTCCAACCAATTCACCCATCTCTTGGTTGCCAAAGGGACTTTCACTGGGCATACTGGGCAGCTAAATAACTAGTTTTTACCTCCAAGAAATGAGCTGATTTAGTTAAAAGATTAACTATCTCCCAGATAGAATCACATCCTCGAGGTGTTCTCGGTAAGCCCACTACAAAATCTATGGTTATTTGCTTCAATTTCCATTTTGGGAATTCTATTTTCTTTAGCAATTCTGATGGCTTATTGTAATACCCTAGAAATTCCTAACTCATATGCATGGTTTAGTTCTCAGTATGTGGTTCATAAGTCTTGAAATGATGGGAAATAATTTTAGAGATACAGTTAAAAAGCGAACTAATTACTTTTCTGGAAAGCTGCGGTATCGGGAACACTGCCGAGAAATTAGCAGTCCGATCAACAGAAGAATTTCTGAATCTGACCAGGGGTAAAATATCACCATAATGCCTGTGTAATTTTGGTAAAAAGAAAGAAGTGAAAAATATTTAAGAACACTGAAAAAGTAACCAATGGTAAAATCATAAATAAAAGAAACTTTGAGGTAAATAGTGAAAATTGATCCGTCAGAGTTACAGAATGACTCTGAAACTATTTTTATAAATAAGTATAAATTAAAATAAGTTTATTGACTCCCCATTTTAGAATCCAAATCCTGACAAAATTGTCAGAATAAATTACAGAAGAAGTTGGGGTCAAAACCTGATTATTTGAATGTTTAAGGACTAAAGTATAATTTGCCATATGATTTTTATATAAATACCAACACTTAGAACAAATTTCCATCTTTTTCTTTTTGTTCTTCATTTGGCCAAACCTAGCTACCACCATTTTCCCATCCATTTCTTCATCAAATTTCACCAAATTTCTTAGTTAAATCATAGAAAAATTAAGTTCCAACCTTGTTCTACCTATCTCCATCATTAATTTGCAAGAAAAAGCAAAGGAAATCAAGGAACCATTGAAGGGAAGATTTCAGGTTCTTCAACCTATTTAGGTAAGAAGTTTGTTTGTTTAATTTAATGGTTCAATTAGATGATATTTAGGTTGAATTTGATGGGTTTTAGGTTAGATTGCATCAATTGATGCAAATTGTAGAAAATGCCTAATTTTCCTAACCTAAGTGAAGTTGTATGAATGAGCTTGATGATTTAATATTAGTTTATATTAATTGATATTAGAATATATCAATTGGTGGTTAATAGACAACTAATTAGTGGTTAATTTGATGTAGAACTCAAGTTGTGACAAGTTTGCCCTATTTGGCTCATTTGGTGAATTGTGGAGAAAATCAATTTTTCAAAGCAATTTGAAAGCTTAGGTGAGTCTTATATGCATCAAATAATATGCCTAATGTATTGGAATGGAAATTTGAAACCATACATGAAAACCTTGTTTTGGCTGAATTGAATGTTACTATTCATACCTTGATTTTGCTTTGATTTTTGCCTTTAATTCCTTAGCCAATTTGTATTATTTAATCTTGCTTAATTGATACCTATGTTATTGTTGCCAATGTGCCTTGTTGTTGTTTGAAATGGGCAAGTCAAACTTGAACCGTAACCTAACCTATTGACTTGCCAAATTGTGCCCAACAAGTATTTGATAAAATGCCTAGTTCATTTTGTCATTAGCCTATTGCTTTGTTGTCACGACTCGTTTCTAGATCGCGACGGTCCTAGGGCACAGGAGATGCCAATGACGACCGACACCTGCAGAACCCAGTATCACATGCACAATCTATATACCACATTATATTATCCATTTTAGTTAGTTACCATCCATTCTGTTATTCTGTAATTCATTCTGTAATTTACTGCAATTGGCTGTAACAGTCATTAAACCACATTATATAATCATCATATATCTCATAATATCATCATAACATATATACATGTTCATTTCCTAGCTAACCCATACATACCCCATGGAGCAGCTAGATTATGAACATCAAAATAATAATACAAAATCAGAATATATACATCAGTACTGCTGGCAGAAATCCCCGGATGACAGACAACAGGATTCTGCACTCAACTCCTCTCCTGAAATGGGTAAACAAATAAAAGGTGAGCATATAAGATACTCAGTGAATCTATATGCATCAACAATAAATAATAGGTAGTAATGAAACAATGGTATCAATAAGTCAGATAACAGTATACAGAATCAATATTAGATTACAAAATAACCAAAGAATACAACATAGGCTCGGTATCATATGAAAAGACAGATAAAAGGATGGACTGTATGAAATCATACAATCTCTAGCAATCAGTATGGACCATATGTGAACATATAGGTCTCCAGTATTATATCAATATCAATGAGCATCAGACTGATCAGGTCTTATGGCCAGGACCATAACCCATCCTAGCTAAGGCATTAGTAATACAATGTGCACATCACCGACAATATTTTCCCACTACCTTGTCGGGTCGATAGTTTTGTCAAACCACATTAAGATCAATATCAATAAACAATATATCAATGGATACCATTATGCAACAATGGCATCCTTCATATCAATAAGTTCAATACCAGTCAATCAATTATCAATAAGATCAATGGCAAAGCTATAGGTAACATATAATCAATGACTAATGGTTTGGCAATTAAGAAAGACATGAAACAAAAGTTAGCTCGGTGAAGGAAAACGGTAGGCCAATTGGCATGCCAACGTCGCTGGCAACAATGGCATTCAAATGGTAGGCCTATGGAATACAAAATAATAGGCCAAAGACAGATGAACTAGGCATTTCATCAAACACATGGTGGGCATACAATGGCAAGCCAATAGGTTAGGTTTAGATGCAAAATTGACTTGGCCAATTCAACCAACAACAAGCTACATTGGCAATAATCATATAGGCATCAAAGAAACAATATTAAACAAGATCAAAATAGCTCAATTTGGCTATGGAAACAAGGCAAAAATCCAAACAAAATAAGGCATGGTCAATAGTACTAAGCATTCGGACAAAACTCAACTTCCACACAAGGTTTCCAAATTCAATTTTAACATATTTGGCATGTTATTAGATGCATATTAGACTCACCTAAGCTTCCAAATGGCTTTGGAAAATTGATTTTCCCCACCAATCACCAATGAAGTCAAGAGGCACACCTTTGTCACAAATTGAGTTCTACATCAAACAATCCATAAATTAGTTACCTATTAACCTCCAATTGACTAATTCTAACATTAATTAATACTAACACTAATTCAAATAGCTAAGTTACACAACTTCCATTAGGTTTAGAAATTTAGGAATTTCTATCAATTTGCATCAATTGATGCAATCTAACTAAAACCCATCAAATTCAATCTTAATAACATCTAATTAAACAATAAAATCAAACCAAACACATCCTTACCTAAATGGAGTGAATGAGCCGAAATCTTCTCTTCCAATTTCCTTGATTTTTTTCAACTTTCCAAGCAATCTAATGAATGGAAAAGATAGAGCAAATGTTAAATTCCATTTTTCTATGAATTACTCTAAGAAATTTGAGGAGAAATGAAGAAGAAATGGATGGGAGAAGGGGAAGAATAGGTTCTTCCACCATAGAAGAATAAGGAAGAAGATGAGTTAAAATGGCTAAGTGTGAAATATATATTAAAATCATTTGACAAATTACAACTAAATCCTTCAACTTTCATATATCACACTTTGGTCCAAATATTCTTAATTTATTCTATCTATTCTGTCAGGATTTATAATTCAAAGTGGGGAATAAATAAGCTTATTTTAATTTATACTTATTTATAAAAATGATTTGAAAGTCATTCTTTAACTCCGACCGACTATTTTTCATTATTCACCTTAAACTTCCATTTATTTATAATTTTGCCATTGGTTACTTTTTCAGTGTTCTTAAATGATTTTCACTTCTTTCTTTTTACCAAAATTACACATATTTTATGGTGATCTTTTACCCCAGGTCAACTTTAGAAATTCTTCTGTTGAATTGACTGCTAATTTCTCGGCAGTGTTCTCGACACCGCCACTTTTCGTAAAAATAACTAGTTCGCTTTCTAACTGCATCTCTAAAATTATTTTCCATCATTTCAAGACTTTTGATCCATATACTGAGAACTAAATCATGCATGTGAGTTAGGATTTTATAGGGTATTACATTCTACCCCCTACAAATAAATTCATCCTCGAATTTAAATAAAAATATACCTCACTGCTGGAACAAGAATGGATTTATGCTCCTCAGTCTGTGGATGGAAAGCAGTACTGAACCGTAACTGGGTACCCATGGCCTCCTAAAACTTTTGCCTGAACCGAGAAGTGAACTGTGTACCCCTGTCTGAAATGATCATCAAAAGAACTCCACGAAGTCGCACAATCTTATCCACATACAATTGTGCATACTGAGCTGCCATGTAACTGGTCTTAACCTCCAGAAAATGAGCAAACTTCGTCAGACGGTCTACAATCACCCATATGGAGTCATAACCCCTGGTAGTCCTCGGTAAACCTACTACAAAATCCATAGTCACCTGCTCCCATTTCCATTGTGGCAACTCAATCTCCTAAAGTAGCCTTGATGGCTTCTGATGCTCGAACTTAACCTGCTTACAGGCTAAGCATTTAGATACAAACTAAGCTATATCTCTCTTTATCCCAGGCCACCAATATACATCTCTCAAATCATGGTACATCTTGGTAATCCTTGGATGTACACTGTATGCTGAATAGTGAGCCTCTCTCATAATCCGATCCCGTAGTCCATCAAAATCTGGTACACATATACGTTTCCCACATCTCAGTACCCCATCATCTAATGTAAACTCTGTCATCTTTCCATTCTGTACCTCTCCCTTGGGCTTCAATAGATAAGAATCCCTGTCCTGAGCCACTTTAATATCATCAAGCAACAGTGACTTCACCCGAAATCGAGCTATCAGTGCCTGGTTCCGATATTGGGATCCTAACTCCAACTCCACTCCCAAATCTGCCAACTCCCTCATCTCTCGGACCAATGGCCTCCTGCCAATCACAATATAAGCTATACTGCCTATAGATTTCCTGCTCAGTGTATCAGCCACTACATTGGCCTTACCTAGGTGGTAAAGGATCTCGCAGTCATAATCCTTAAGTAGCTCCACCCATCTGCGTTGTCGAAAATTCAGATCTTTCTGCTGAAATATATATTGTAGACTCTTATGATTAGTATATATCTCACATTTCGATCTATACAAGTAATATATCCAAATCTTCAATGCAAAGATCACCTCTGCCATCTCCATATCATACGTCGGATAATTTGCTTCATACTTCTTTAACTGACGAGAAGCATAAGCAATTACCCTATCAATCTGCATCAATACACACCCCAAACCAATCTGAGAAGTATCACAATACACAGTGAATTTCTCCCCCTCTACTGGTAATGCCAGCACTAGAGCACTGGTGAGGCAGTACTTCAATGTTTGAAAGCTGCGATCACACTCATCAGTCCATACATAATGCTCTTGTTTCCTTATCAATCTAGTCAATGGAGCTGCTATCCGGGAGAAATCCTTCATAAACCTCCTGTAATACTCAGCCATACCCAGAAAATTTCGAACCTCTGAAACACTGGTAGGCTGAGGCCAATTAGCAACAGCTTTAATCTTTTGAGGATCCACCTTAATCCCATCCTTGCATATCATATGCCCAAGGAAACACATTTTGGTTAGCCAGAACTGGTATTTAGATAACTTAGCATACAATCGATGCTCCCGAAGTGTCTGAAACACAATCCTCAGATGCTCCATATGCTCCTTCTCACTCCTAGAATAGATGAGTATGTCATCAATGAATACAATGACAAACTTATCCAAATATGACCTACACACCCTATTCATCAAATCCATAAAAGCAGTCGGTGCATTGGTCAAAATGAATGGCAACACTAAAAACTCATAATGCCCATACCAGGTCCTTAAAGCAGTCTTAGATACATCACCCTTTCTAATCTTCAACTGGTGATACCCAGACCTTAAATCAATCTTCGAAAAATGGCTGGCACCCTGCAGCTAATCAAACAAGTCATCTATCCGAGGCAATGGATACTTGTTCTTCACTGTCACCTTATTCAGCTGTCTGTAATCTATACACATCCTCAAAGAGCCATCTTTCTTCCTTACAAACAATACCAGTGCATCCCAAGGAGAACTACTTGGTCTGATAAACCCTCTATCTAATAGCTCCTGTAACTGTATCTTTAATTCCTTCAGTTCAGCTGGAGCCATTCTGTATAGAGGAATAGATATAGGGTCAGTGCCTGCATGCACCTCAATCTCAAACTCAATCTCCCTATCAGGAGGTAATCCTGGCAACTCCTCAGGAAACGCATCAGGAAACTCCTGAACTACCGGTATCTGATCAAAAACTATAGAAGACCTCTGCACATCTATCACATGTACTAAATAGGCTGAACAACCTTTCCTAATCATACTTCTAGCCTGTATATCAGAAACCAGATTAACCTAGAAATCCCAAATATCACCCTGAAACTCAAACTCTGGTTGCCCCTCAGGCTGAAATCTAACCCTCTTTCGATAACAGTTAATAACCGCTCGGTGCCTCGTAAGCCAACCATTTCCAAAATAACATCTAGCTCTAACACAAGCAACTCAATTAAATCAGCACACAATAAGTTATCATCAATCTCAATCACACAGTCAGGATAGTAGTAATTGACATCAACACTATCACCCATAGGAGTAGCAATCATCAAAGGCACATCTAACAATCTCCTTTCCTTATTCAATTTAGGTATAAAGTGTGGTGACACAAAAGAGTGAGTAGCACCAGAATCGAATAAGGCATCTGCAATCTCATTCTGAATCAGAATAGTACCCGTGATTACATTGTATGATCTCTGGGCCTCCTGAGTGTTGACTGTAAACACTCTGCCCTGACCCCTACCAGTTGGAGCCTGACTACCACTGGGAGCCTGTCCTCCCCTGCCTCTGCCTCTACCTGAAGCCTCTCTGCCCATATTCTGACTCACCTGTACCACTGGCTGAGAAACTGTAACAGATGACTGATGATCAACCCTCAATGGACATCTGTTAGCATAATGGCCCTGCTGGCCATACCTCAAACAAGCACCAGTCTGTCTCTAACACTCCCCTCCATGTCTCTGACCACAAATCCCACAACTAGGAATGTTGGGTGTCTGTGCAGCTGGTCTTGAAGAACCCTGAGAATAGGCAGGTGCTGACTGAACCACAGGCGGTCCCCTACTCTGTATCCTCCTCCTCTGACTACTAGTTGTAGACCTTTGATCAAATCGAGGAACTGGCTCTGTCTGTCTAGGATGGGAGCTACTCTCCCCCCCACCTAACCTATGATCCTAGACCCTCTTTCCTCTTCTGGTCCCTCTTAGCCATCTCTGTCTTATACTTCTCTTCCATCTGTGTAGCCTTATCAATCACTGTCATCAGAGAAGTAAACTCTATAGCCAATAATGCATTATGTAATTCAACATGAGGACCCCTCCGAAACCTACTGATCAAATCAGCCTCTGTAGGAACAATACGAGTAGCATATCTATTCAACCCGATAAACTCCTCCGCATACTCCTCCACATATCTGTCCCCCTGCTCTAACTGCTCAAATCTAATCAAGTTCTGGGTTTTCACCCCCTCTGTAATGAACTCATTAATAAGATCCTGTCGAAACTCAGCCTATGAGGGTGGATGCTCACCATAAAGCCTGGGCTCCATCCTCCTCGAAAACCGTGTCCATGCCTTACCCTTCAGTAACAACCCAACTAACTCCACTGCTCTCAACTGAGAACATAGTAGTCTCTTCACTACCTTCTCTACCTCCTCCAAGAAATCCACAGGGTCGGTGCCTTTGTCTCCCCTAAACTCAGGCAAGTTTAGCTTCAGAAAGCTAAACATAGATACACCACCCTCATCTATCACTCTCCAACCTCCCTGTACAGTAGGATCCCTCTGAACCCCCACTGGCTGCATAGGAGCCGGTGCCACTAGAACTGCCTCTGGTGCCACAAGTGGAGGCACTACTACTGGAGCAAGTGGTGGAGGTACATGCTGTCACTCCCACCTTAAATCAGCCATCTCTCTCTGTAACTCCATCAATCCCCTTATCATCTCCACTCTCTAGGGGTCATCGCCCCTCTTTGAATACTCTGAAGTCCATCGGAATCTAGATGGACCCTATGATACTGTAATCTCCCTCACTAATGATTCATTGGAGGCTACCTTTGCCTCCTTGGTATCTCTGTCCCTATCGTCGGACATCTCTGTAATCTATCGAGAAAAATGAAAACAGTCTCAAAAAATGACAGAAACGCAGAATAATAATATATAACAGACGATAACAGCAAAAGACGTCAAAGGAAATCCTATGCTCTATAGTATACTTAATTCTACTCCATTCTGTACTTAGTCACTATTCCTCTGTAATTTGGGTACTATTCATCTGTAACCTAAATTCCACTGTCTATAACCTAGAGCTCTGATACCACCTCTGTCACGACCCATTTTCGGATCGCGACGATCCTAAGGCACAAGAGATGCCAATGGCAACCGACACCCGTAGAACCCAGTATCACATGCACAATCTATATACCACATTATATTGTCCATTTTAGTTAGTTACCATCCATTTTGTTATTCTGTAATTCATTTTGTAATTTACTGCAATTATTTGTAACAGTCATTAAACCATATCATATAATCATCATATATCTCATAATATCATCATAACATATATACAAGTTCGTTTCCTAGCTAACCCATACATACCCCATAGAGCAGCTAGATTATAAACATCAAAATAATAATACAAAATCAGAATATATACATCAGTACTGCTGGCAGAAATCCCCGGCTGACAGACGACATGATTCTGCACTCTACTCCTCTCCTGAAATGGGTAAACAAATAAAAGGTGAGTATATAAGATACTCATTGAATCTATATGCATCAACAATAAATAGTAGGTAGTAATGAAGCAATGGTATCAATAGGTCAAATAACAGTATACAGAATCAATATCAGGTTACAAAATAACTAAGGAATACAACCTAGGCTCGGTATCATATGGAAAGACAGATAAAGGGATGGACTATATGAAATCATACAATCTCCAGCAATCAGTATGGGCCATATGTGAACATATAGGTCTCCAGTATCATATCAATATCAATGAGTATAAGACTGATCAGGTCTTATGGCCAGGACCATAACCCCTTCTAGCTAGGGCATCAGTAATACAATGTGTACATCGTCGACAGTATTTTCCCACTACCCTGTCGGGTCGGTAGCTCTGTCAAGCCACATTGGAATCAATATCAATAAACAACATATCAATGGATACCATTATGCAAAAATGTCATCCTCCATATCAATAAGTTCAATACCAGTCAATCAATTATCAATAAGATCAATGGCAAAGCTATAGGTAACATATAATCAATGACAAATGGTTTGGCAATTAAGAAAGATATGAAACAAAAGTTGGCTCGGCGAAGGAAAACGGTAGGCCAATTGGCATGCCAACATCGCTGGCGACAATGGCATTCAAATGGCAGGCCTATGGAATACAAAATAATAGGTCAAAGACAAATGAACTAGGCATTTTATCAAACACATGGTGGGCATACAATAGCAAGCCAATATGTTAGGATTAGGTGCAACATTGACTTGCCCAATTCAACCAACAACAAGTTACATTGGCAATAATTACATAGGCATCCAAGAAACAATATTAAACAAGATCAAAATGGCTCAAATTGGCTATGGAAACAAGGCAAAAATCCAAACAAAATAAGGCATGGTGAATAGCACTAAGCATTCGGCCAAAACTCAACTTCCACACAAGGTTTCCAAATTCAATTTTAACACATTTGGCATGTTATTAGATGCATATTAGACTCACCTAAGCTTCCAAATGGCTTTGGAAAATTGATTTTCCCCACCAATCACCAATGAAGTCAAGAGGCACACCTTTGTCACAAATTGAGTTCCACATCAAACAATCCATCAATTAGTTACCTATTAACTTCCAATTGACTAATTCTAACATTAATTAACACTAACTAACACTAATTCAAATAGCTAAGTTACAAAACTTCTATTAGATTTAGAAATTTAGGGATTTCTATCAATTTGCATCAATTGATGCAATTTAACTAAAACCCATCAAATTCAATCTTAATAACATCTAATTAAACAATAAAATCAAACAAAACACATCTTTACCTAAATGGAGTGAATGAGCCGAAATCTTCTCTTCCAATTTCCTTGATTTTCTTCAACTTTCCAAGCAATCTAATGGATTGAAAAGATAGAGCAAAGGTTAAACTCCATTTTTCTATGAATTACTCTAAGAAATTTGATGAGAAATGAAAAAGAAATGGATGGTAGAAGGAGAAGAATAGGTTCGGCCACCATAGAAGAATAAGGAAAAAGATGAGTTAAAATGGCTAAGTGTGAAATATATATTAAAATTAATTTGATAAATTATAACTAAATCCTCCAACTTTCATATATCACACTTTGGTCCAAAATCTTCTGTAATTTATTCTGTCTATTCTGTCAGGATTTATAATTCAAAGTGGGAATAAATAAGCTTATTTTAATTTATACTTATTTATAAAAATGGTTTTAGAGTCATTTTATAATTTCGACCGATCAATTTCTACTATTCACCTTAAACTTTCATTTATTTATAATTTTGCCATTGGTTACTTTTTCAGTGTTCCTAAATGATTTTCACTTCTTTCTTTTTACCAAAATTACACATGTTTTATGTTGATCTTTTACCCCCAGTTCAACTTCAAAAATTCTTCTGTTGACCGGACTGCTAATTTCTCGAACACTGCCACTTTCTGGAAAAGTAACTAGTTCACTTTCTAACTGCATCTCTAAAATTATTTCCCATTATTTCAAGACTTTTGATCCATATACTGAGAATTAAATCATGCATGTGAGTTAGAAATTTATACGGTATTACATTTATATTCCATAGGCCTACCATTTGATTGCCATTGTCGCCAGAGATATTGGCATGCCAATTGGCCTGCCAATTTTCCTTGCAAAAATCAACTTTCGTTCCATACCTTTGTTGTTTACCATAACTTTTATCCTTGATTGTATATTGAATATTGCAATGCCTTTGATTCAAATACTTTTTGATTTGAAAGATATTGAGTTTATTGCCAGTGATGATGCCATTATTGCATAATGGTGTCTATTGATATGATATTCACTTGTATTGACCTAAATGTGGTTTGACAGAGCTGCCGCTCCGACAAGGTAATGGGTATATACTGTCGGCAATGTGCACATTGATATTGATGCTCTAGTTGAGAAGGGTTATTGGTCTCGGCCATAGGACCTGATCAGTCTTATGCCTACTTGATATGTGATTGACTGTGTGATTACACATAGTCTACGTGTTACACTGCCCTATATCTGTCTTACCATATGATTCCATGACTTGATATGACCATTGATATTCCTACTGATTTTTGATACTGATTCTGTATACCTACATGATTGATATTGTTCCATTGTTCCTTTATCATATATATATCATTGTCCCATCATATTTTGACTTGTGATGTATATAGATTCACTGGGTATCTTATATACTCACCTTTTCCTTGTTTAACCATTTCAGGAAAGGAGTAGACTGCAGAATCTCATCGTCTGTCATCCGAGGATTTCTGCTACAGTCATTTCATGTATATATTTGAATTCAGTATTATTTTTGATGTTCATAATCTAGCTGCTCCATAGGGTATGTATGGGTTAGCTAGGATATGAACAATTATATATGTATGTGATGATATGATATGATATTATGAGATACATGATGATCCTATGATATGATATATTGATTATTTTAGCAAATTGCACTAAGTTACAGAATGAATTACAGAATAACAAAATGGATGGTAACTAACTAAAATGGATAATATATTATGGTTTATAGATTATGCATGTGATACTATGTTCTACGGGTACCGATCGCCATTGTCATCTCCCGCATCCTAGGACCGTCTCGATCCGGAAACAGGTTGTGACACTTATGATGTTCAAATTTCACTTTGAAAGTCCCTTTGGCAACTAAGAGGGGGGTGAATTGGTTGGAATGACAAATTAAGGGCAAATTAAAAATTAATAAGATGAAGGAAGGAAGAGAAAAGTCAAACACATGAATTTTATAGTGGTTCGACCAACACTTGCATACGTCTACTCCTCAAGATCACAATTGAGTATTTTACTTGCTTCTTTTGCGGGTGTAAGATCAAACCCAAGTGTTCAGGCTCACACTCAAACCTTTCAAAGTGTTTTTAAAGGCTCACACTTTAAACCTTCATAAGTGTTTTATCAAAGGCTCACACTCAAACCTATAGAAGTGTTTTACTAAGGCTCACACTTAAACCCTTAAGAATTACAAGAGATGAGAAGAAGAAAAATCCACTTTAACTTTTTTCCAACTCTCAAACAATCAATAAGTCTTAACCAACTCAAAGATTTACAACTAATAGCTCGCAAAAATGGTTTAAAAAAAAAAAAGCTTTTCAAGCCATAAATATGAATCATTTAGTGCAATAGCTCAATAATAAATTTTCAATTGTTATTCTCTTATCTTTAAACTTTCCACAAACTCATATTTATAACCTTGAATAAAATATAGCCGTTTGGCTTCATTTATTTCCAAAAAGTACAGTTGACAGCTTTTCCAACGGCTAGTTTTTACGTTTGATTTTCCAGAGTAGCAGACACTACATAAAAGTAGTAGGGGCTACTTATTTAAGTAGTGGGGGGTACATGCTTAGTAGCAAGGGCTACACTTTCATACTTAGACTACTAGATCTTCTGGATTGAATGTAGCGGCTGTGAATAATAGGTAATAGCTGCTACTTACTTGATAGTGGGCGCTACATCAAAGTAGCGAGCGCTGCTCTTTTGCTCACTCTGACTCCCTGAGCTTATGGACCTTTTGGATTTGAATTTCGTGGCCATGAATACTGTGTAGCAGCTATGACTTACTTAGTAGCGGGTGCTACTTGATTAGTAGCGGCTGCTACTTTCCTTCAACCTGCAACTTGAATTCTAATTTGTTACATTTCTCAAATATGCTCCCCTTAGTATATGCACTATATCAAATTGTATTAAACCTATGAATAATCATTGGTCATAATTTCTCATGCATTGATAAACTTAAACAAATTTGTTAGCATAATTAATACATTGATATGTTTTGTTATCAAAATCAATATCAAACCCAAGGGGTCCAACAAACCTACTGGCATGCTAAACATGTAGATACAAACTTAGTCACATCCCACTTCATATTAGGTCACTAATAATTCTCCTTTATATTGTGATATATTTTATCTACCCCGGGATGAACATTATAAGGTGCATAATGCATCTTTTTCATAATCTGCTCCCTTAACCCATCCACATATGGTACATATAACTGTTGTCCATATTTTAATACACTATTATCAACTGTAAATTCAGAAGTTTTCCTTGCTTGAACATCTTCTTTTAGCTTCACTATCTGTGGATCCCTATCTTGTGCAACTTTAATTTCTTCAATTAACAATGGCTTTATATGAAATTAGGCTATTAGAGTTTGGTTCTGATCCTGGGTCCCCAATTCTAATTGAACTCCTATGTCAAATAACTCCTTCATTTCTTTAATCAATGGTCTTTTTGAAGTTGTAATGTGAGATAGGCTACCCATCAATTTTCTACACAAAGCATCACCTACCACATTAGCTTTCCCCGGATGATACATTATCTAGCAGTCATAATCTTTTAATAGCTCAACCCATCTCCACTGCCACAAATTCAAGTCTTTTTGCTGTATGATATACTGTATGCTTTTATGATTAGTGTATATCTCACATTTCTCTCTATATAAGTAATGTCTCTATATTTTAAGTGCGAACACTATAATTGCCATCTCCAAGTCATAAGTTGGATAATTCTGCTCATACTTCTTTAGTTGCCGAAAAGCATAAGCAATTACCCATCCAATCTTTCAGCTCTGGATGTATCATAATATATTAAAAATCCATTTGTACCCGATGGTAAAACCAATATTGGTGTTGTGATAAGACATGTCTTCAGTATCTAGAAACTTTTCTCACATTCATTAGTCCACTAGAAATTCCTGTGCTTCCTCGTTAATATAGTCAATTGAGCTTCTATTTTCGAGAAATCTTTTACAAATCTCCTATAATATCCAGCCATACCCAGGAAAGTTTGTATTCCAGTTTTTTTAGTAGAACGTGGCTAATTAGCTTCCATTTTTACTTTTTTTAGATCTATCTTAATGCCATCTTTGCTTACTACGTGCCCGAGGAATCATACTTCAGTGAGCCAAAATTCACATTTTAACAATTTGACATACATTTTATGCTCCCGTAGTGTCTGCAACACAATCCTCAAATGTTACTTATGCTCCTCTTTGCTTTTAGAATAGACAAGTATGTCATCAATAAACACAATAACAAAATTGTCTAAGTATCGCTTAAATACTAAGTTCATCAGATCCATGAAAGTAGCTGGGGCATTAGTTAGCCTAAATGGCAACATCAGAAACTCATAATGACCATATCAGGTTCTGAATACAGTTTTTGGTACATCTTCCTTCCGAATAAGCAACTAATGATACCCCGATCTAAGGTCAATTTTAGAAAAATAACAGGCTCCCTGCAACTGATCAAATATATCATCAATCCGAGGAAGCGAATATTTATTCTTGATAGTCACTTTATTTAACTGTTGATAGCTAATACAAATTCGTAGTGAACCATTCTTCTTATTTACAAACAATACTGGTCTGCCCCACAATAAACTGCTCAGTCGTATAAATCCTTTATCTAATAACTCTTGCATTTGCACTTTCAACTCTTTCAATTCAGATAGAGCCATTTGGTATGGTGGAATTGATATGGGGTCAGTACCCGGATGAACATTTATCTCAAATTCAATATCTCATTTCGGTGGCAAACCAAAAAGATCCTTAGGAAAGATAACCAGGAACTCATTTACAATAGGGATTTAATTCAATCCTTTAGGAGTTGATTGAGTATCCATCACACTTGCCAAGTATACTGAACAACCCTTTTGTAATAATCATCTTGCTCTAATGGCTAATATCAATTTAGTTCTGGTATCACACTTATCACCCTGGTATACAAATTTATATTGCCCTTTTGGATGGAATTCTATACTCTTTCCATGGAAATCTATCATTGCATAGTGATTTGTCAGTCAATCCATTCCTAATATTACATCCAGTTCTACCACTGATAATTCTACTAGATTCACTATCAATTTTTTCCCTCGATGTCTACATTACATCCAGTATACACATATTTTACCTCTATGATCTCACCCAGGGGAGTAGATATTTCTAGTGGTATTTGCATTAATTGTTTCTCCTTACCCAATTTAAATGCAAAATATAGTGACACAAATGAATATGTAGCTCAAGAATCAAACAACACTCGTGCAAGTTCATGCTGAATAGTAACCATACCTATCATTGTGGTATTGGACTTATATGTTTCCTGAGGGTTCACTGCAAATACTCTGCCTTGACTCCATCCAGCTAGTGCCTGACTAGTACTCTGACATTTACCCTGTCCTCTGCCTTTACCTCCAACTCCTCTATTCTCATTTATGCTTATTTGGACAATGGGTTAAGATGCAACTGTTGTTGTCTGCTGAACACCAGTATTAGGACAATTTCTGGCAAAATGTCCCTATTGGCAACATCTTAAGCATGCACCAGTCTCCCATCTGCACTACCCTCTATGTCTTTTAACATATCATTTTACCACATCTGCTACATATAAAAATATTGGTTATCTACTATACTGGTCTGGATGAACCCCTTGGAATATCCAGATGTTGTTGGTTCTATAACACTTTTATTCTGTCCCCTTCTTTGACTATCTGCTGGTTGACTCCGACTAGTTCTAGCTACTTACTCTAATGCTTTTGTATGCGAACTCCCCTCACCTCTTCTCTACTGGCTACCTGTTCTCCCTTTTCTTTGTTGTTCCCTTTTTGCTATTTCTTCCTTATATTTGGCTTCCATTTGTGTGGCTTTATTAATAAGCTTCGTAAAAAAAAGTGAATTATGTAGCTAATAATGCATTGTGCAAGAATGCATATAATCCCCTCTTAAAACGGCTAGTTAGATATGCTTTTATAGGTGTTATACTTCTGGTATATTTGCTCAGCTTAACAAACTCATTAACATACTCTGGTACATTGAGGTTTCATTCCCGGAGCTACTAGACTATCTTACTCTCCTTTGTTCCCTCTATAAAGAATTCATTCATTAAAGCTCTTTTAAACTGCTCCCAAGTAGGTGATGCAACACTGTATATATGGTTCTCAATATGGCAATCCTATGCATTTCCTTTCAATAATAAACCCACCAACTCTATCGCTCTAGTATCTGAATATGGTAGTCTCTTTACTACTTTCTCCACCTCATCTAGGAAATCATTTTGGTCTTCACCTTGTTCACCCTTGAAATGAGGCAGTCGTAGCTTTAGAATTCAAACATACTAACTCCACCTTCATCAATAATGCGATGACCCTCCTGACAAGCCATAGGTTCACTTGGTGCAGCTACAAGTGGTATAGAAGCTGGTGGAGCAGCTAGTATAGTTGCCTATCTAGCCAGTCTAAGCTCCTGTAATTCTTGCCTCAATTCCATCATTTCACATCTCTATTGCTTTTTGCCCTTACTGGTCTCTTGTGTCCTCCTCATCATTTGGGGTGGTTCATATGATTCTTCCCTCGCTGGAGGTGCATTAAAAGCTATTTCTAGTTCTCTTATAGGTTTTTTTATTCTACCTCTACTATGACCTCTACCACGAGGTCGTCCTCCAGACGACATCTTTAATCATTATAAGGAACAAATACAAAACTATATCACATAATGGATAACACAAAATAAACACATATATAACAAATACTACAAATGACGTGACATAAAATCCTATGCTCCATAGTTCACCTATGTCCTATTGACACTTATACATATTACATTTTTAATAAACAATACTCTGATATCAACTTTGTCACATCCCAATTTTGGAACATAATGATCCTAGGATGTGAGAATAGTCTTTACTATCAATATCCATAAAACACTATTTTCACATCCCTCTAATCTAATATTTCTTCATTTTATCATACCAATTCATTACTATTAAACATTATCTAGGAAACTCAATCACACATTCAACATTAAATCCAGTATACATATCTAGCATTCCATTATCTATTAATTTACATAACCATAACATAGGTGTTTATACAAAACCATACTAATGTACCATGGAGCATTCTGTGATTACAAAATAAAGAGTACACTCATAGACTTTATATGACTGAGTCTGGTCCGAATAACAGAAGGAGGAAATCTTGGAACCACATCTAGTCTAGTAGTAGCTAAAAAATATTAAACCACTAAAGAATGAATATATAATACTCAATGAGTCATAAATATACTATTATACATATAGGTTAGGTAATCTAATAGGTTAGCCCACCAATGGACAATATGAGATCAAGATTAAGGTTACAAAATAAATAGGCCCATAAAGAATAATAAAAATATAATATCAATCTAATCTAGTCAAGTAGTGGAGCAATCATCTGGTATCATGGATGAATAGAAAAACAAGACAAATAAATGGCCTATAAATACATTATAAATTACTACAGTCCGGTAGCATATCCAATCCAATAAAAGTAACATAAAGTTGATAAGACCTTATGGCTAGGATAATAATCCCTTCCTAGCAAGGGTCCCAATATAATAATAATACATTGTGCATAATGCTGATAGTATTCACCCGCTACCCCATCGAAGGTAATTATGTCATATAAGCACATAATAGAAACAATAAAGTTCAATATAGTATTCAATGAACAATGGGATCAATAAGGATTAATCAAAAAGCCAATTGAATTAATAAAGATTAATCAATTAACTAATGGGATCAATAAGTTTCAAATGAACCCGTAATATATATCAATGGATCAATAATCAAGTAAACATAGCAATAGACTTATGGTACAATGTTATTAGGCCAAGTTAGGGTATAGGTACAATAAGTGTCAAAGAACGACTTTATGCGGGCAAAATTGAAAGTCATTTGCACTGGAATTGGTACTCATTGGTGGGCAAGCCAAAGGTTCATTTAGGCATTTTATTAAATACATAGTGGGCAAGAATTTAAAGGCATTTTGGTAGGGTTTTTGGATAGTTTCAATAAAGCCAATGTATCCAAGAACAAGTACTCAATCTCAAAAAAGTATTAGGCATTCAAAACTAATCAAATCCGTAAAAAAAATGGAGTAAATATTGGCTTGAAAATTGAACAAAAAATCAAAGGAAGGAACATTAATTGATTTGGCTACTATGCAAGGTACAAGGAAATAATTTCCATAATTTTAAACAAGCTCATTTTCATGCATAATAACATAATTACAACTCACCTAAATACTAGGTTGAGCCAAAATCCCTTTAAAAGTTTCAATTTCTACAATAGGCATATATACCCTTCATCATCACTTTCACCGCCAATTTTATCTTCCTTTGATTTTACATAATAAAATTCATATGTTTTAGGCTAAATTTGATGCAAAGAATTATATTTTAACTTTAAATTGAATTAAACACACCTATTTAGGAATTTGAATTTTGGCATAAACTTTAATTAGGGTTAGGGTTTCCTAATTACATATATGTACATTTGTTTGCTAGAATTTCTATCTATAATCAACATATAATTCATATTTAATGATTAGGAAGCAAGATAAGATGAATTACCTCAAGTTGGAGTAAAGACCCTAACTTTCTTTCTCTGGTGATTTTGGTTCTTTCTTTAATTCCCAATGAAAAATTTGTTGTTAATAGACTTATTTAGATGTAGAATTGCATTTAAGTTTGATAGGATTAAATTTGGAGTTAAGATGTTAGGTATAATTTTGATGGAAAGAAGAAAAGATGAAGGGAGGGGAGGAGAATAAGTAATTCAACTAAGGTGTCGGTGGCAGAAGAAATGGGCCAATTTTTCCTATTTAGATATTTTATAGATATTTTGATATTTTTGAATATTTACACTTTGGCCCCTCAACTTTTGATATTTATAATTTGACTCCACTATTTTTCTATATTTATACTTAGGCCCCACTTTGATTTTCAACACTAATACTTTCCATAATTTCCATTTCACATTCAATTGGGTTCCAATGATATTTTCATATAATTCTATTTTTAATAGGATATTTAAGGTTCTAAATTAAGGTTCTAGGACTTAAATTGCTCATTTATAGCTTATTTATCAAATTAAAATCATATACCTATTAACACTCTTTTATAAGGTCTTAAATGCAAATATAGAAGTTCTAGGGTATTACAATTAAAACTTGCTAAATAATATTTGCAGATAGCTTATGGATCCGCAAGACATTCTGATGGTGTTCTTAAGGATACTATATTTATAGTAGGTGGATTAATGGTTTTAGCAGATTTTGTTATCATGAAATTTGAGGGGATTCCTGTAGAGGAACAAGTGATGTTTTTTGGTAGACTATTTATGACTATCACAAATACTTTAATTGATGTTAAAAATGGAACTGTGATGATGATAATTTTTAAATGAAAGCTGTGTCTTTTTTATGGATAAAGAAGCATCTGAAGTGGGGACTTCAGAGGACGTTAAAATGCTAACTCTTGGGGGAGTTAAAAGGTTCAAATTTCAGTGAGCCTTATTAAACGTCAAACTAATGACGTTAAATAAGCACTGGGTAGAAGGTAATCCACTAGTACTTTCATTTTATTATTTTTATGGTTTTTGGTTAATTTTTAGAATTTATTTTTCATTTCTTAATTAATTTTTTTTAATTTAGTTTAGGTGGTCTAATATTCATTTTTGCCAAGTATTTGATCTTGCAGGAATAAATTAAGAAAGGGAGCTGAATTTTGAATATATATAAGAGAAAATACTAAATAAAATATAAAATATATATATTCAGTGAGGGCATTACACCCATGCAAAAGAGTAGCATGCCATATTGGACTTGTAGCATGACAACACGTCTATGCTAGAAAGCACATAAGCGTGCTCGGATCTAAAATACAATAATGCAAAGGTTTGAAATGTAGTGTTTTGAATATTAATATTACAAGCGTGCGGGTACTAGCACAAATGTGTTCAAACGCTGACATTCAACCACGATCATGCGCATGCTGGTACACGGGTATATTGGAAAGTACATGGACATGCCCAATTTGAAGGTACACAGACAAAGATAACTAATACGCAGTGTTTTGATACCTCTATTACAAGCATGTAGGAATTGGCATGGGGTGTCCAATCTCAGGTATTGAAACACGAACATGTTCGTGTGCTTTCACAAACTTGTTTACCTTTCCTTATCGAACTCTGCATAATATTTTCTCCAAATTTTTCATATTTTTGCTTCCTATTTTGATTTTTCATGCCCTAATATTGATTCATACTTTATAAATAACATGTTTAAGGATTTATTTTGAGTTATTCACATAGAGAATTAAAATCGTAGACAAATTGTTATCATGTTTGTGTCCCTCTTTATATACAACTCTTCTCTTCTCTCTGTATATTTGCTATGAATTTCGAATTCACTCTAATGGCACCTAAAGCTAAAAGGAATTTAATGAATAACTATGAACTAAACCCCAGGCCTAGAAAGAATGAGTAGTATAACAAATTATGCAAATAGGGCTTTCTCCCTAACAAATTTCTGGATTATGTGAGTTTGACAGTTTTAGGGGAGAAGGAAAGATGAAGCAATTGATACAATTCATAGGATGGGACAAGACAATGCCCTGCAAGTTTCAATTTTTGAAGCCCTAGCTATTCAGTTCCTTTTGTCCCACGAGGTGGGAGAAAATGACTTAATGAGATTCATCCTACTTGAAAAATGGTACGTAATCTTTGTTATTGAGTTTAATGATACACTTGATTTTTTAAATGAGGGGTATACTAATATACCTTATAATTGAGATTAAAATGGGGCTTGGAACTTGTTAACCGGTGGAGATAAATTTGACTCTCATCTTGCTATAAATACCTTTTTCATTGATCCATTGTTGTATCTAATTCATAGGTTTATGACCTCTTATCTTTTCGGAAGAAGGTATAACCATGACAAGGTAACTAGGGCTGATTTGTTTATTATTTGGTGTATGACTATTAGTCAAAGGGTTAATACCGGATATTGGATGATGACCCACTTTTTAGTTAATACTATGGCAAGAGGATACATTGGCATAGGGAATATTGTCACCATAATAGCTGATGCTTTGATTAGGGATTTCAATAGCTTTAGAAGCACAATGAAAAGAATCCATAATGGCAATATTTTTGACATCCAATATATGATGAATATGGGCCTAGTTTACAAAGATGATTTGTGTCATGACCCGATCCGGCGGCCCGCGACGGCCCTAGGGTGCGGGAGATGCCTGTAACACCTCAGCTTAGCCTGAACCAAATCCATATAGAGAACTTTGGGGGGAGATTTTTAAATTCTTTATATTGTTATGCTTATATATAGTTATGCATGAAATTGGTATTTATGCATGTTATTTGAATTAGTTCTAGGCGTAGAAATGGTTTAAAGGCTGCTAGGACTTAATCGGCAAATTTTGAATTTTTGATGAACTGGGGGCAAAATGGTCATTTTTCTGCCCGATGG
>CANXYC010912375.1:0-14674 GCA_948193065.1 Aleurites moluccanus | reverse complement strand
AAAGAAAATTAGATTTTTAAGTATAAATTTTAATATTATTTTATTCTATGATGAATTATAAATTATTTAGTGATTTTATTAGTTAATATTTAAATTAAGATTTTATTATTATTATTACATAATTATTATATTTATAATTATATATATATATTTATTTAGTTAAAATTTATTATTTATTTATAGAATATTAAAATATATTTTTGAAAGAATATTTACAGAATATTCTTTAGATTTTTAAGTTATAATATTATTATATTATATTATATTATATTATTATTATATATATATGTTAAAAAAAAACCGAAATACGAAATTTAACTTTCGGCACGTTCCTTCTTTATATATATATATAATTCAAAGAAATGAAATAACCAGAGGAAAAATGAATGAAATTTTGACGGGAGAGAGAGAGAGAGAGAGAGAGAGAGAGAGAGAGAGAAGAGGAGAGAGCAGCCGCCGTCGACCTTGGACAAAGCAACTACAATGGATTCCAGCTAGTCATGGCGGCACATTCGCCGGTCAACGCTCGTCGACATCCAAATATTTTCTGGTCGATCTAGATGATTCTGGTGAGATTTTTCGGCCAATCTGGGTTTCTTTGGACTCCATTTTTCATAAGATTTTCGATGGCACCAATTTTGCATCGATCGGAGACCGAAACCGGGATTGGAAAATATGGGACACGCGTAGGTTTTCGATAAATTTTGAGTAAGTATATTTTAAATTGTTCTAAAATTAATTATTAATTATTTGGAGTATGAATGGAGATAAATTTGTGAAAATGGATGGATATTTATACTGATATTGGAGAATTTAGGCAGTTAAAATTTAATAGCTGTGTTTATTTTGAGTAAGTAAATTAAGATAAATTATTTTAGATTATTTAGAATTATTATAAAAATTATTTAGATGGTAATTATGAAAAAATATTAAGTTTGGCTTTGATTGTAGAATTTTTGGGTAATAAATTATCAATAACTGTATTTTTATTGAATGTAAAAATTAACATAAATTTATTATATTGATTTGGAATTATTATGGAAATTATATGGACGGTATTTGTAGAAATTAGATACTGAAAAGTTAAATTATTATGGAGTAATTTAATGAAGTTAGTAATTAAATTAAGTCTATAAAAAAAATTAAATTAAGATACTTATATAAGTTTGATAGATGAATTACTTGCTATTATTATTATTATTACTGGTATGTTGGTAATGATGGATTAAATGTTGGAATTGAATTGGAATATATCAAGACTTTATATTGGAATATAGTAAATCAAAAGATAATTATTAAATTAATTATTTTAAGAATTTAATTGATGACTGATATTATTATCAAATTAGTATTTTCGAGATTTTATGCAGATAATGAAATTTTATAGATTAAATAAATGAAATTAATTGGATGTCAAAATTGACTTTCATTTAATGGATTAATGAGTAGAGTTGAATTAAGATATTTATTAGACCGTTATAAAAATATTTGTTGAGATGGAGACCAGGAGGGGTCAATTGATATAGTTGTATTGAGTTTGGATCGATGATATTATAAGTATTTTTATTTTTGTTTTAAAGGTTATGTCCTAATTTTAGAGGAAGTTCTGTCGAAATTTCAACAAATTCTTAGGAGTCGTTTCATAAATTTATTAAAATTAATATGTATCATTTATGTTCTAATGTCTTCTCTATGCTATTCAGTCTAGGTATTCAGGGGTTTCCTAACCGTCAGATTTCAGGCGCTCCGAAGAGAGCTAGCTGATTAATGGTCATCAAGTTGTGAGTTTATATATTTAATTTAACTCTGCATATAAGCATAACATGTAAGTATTGATGAATGGAATATATGTATATATATATATAAGCTATCATTATTGGATTAGATTTAGTAGTATGATGTATGTTTATGTCATATTATATGATGTTCATGATGATGATGAATGACATTGAATGTATGTGTTTACGATGAAAAATAGGGTGATGAGGAATCCACCACTAACACATAAAACATCAACGATATAATATAATAAAACATGATTTATGATGATATTATTGTTGGATTTGTGCCCTAAAGACCAATCATCAGATGATTATTTTTGGTACATTTTATATCATGATTTATATATGGCTTTCATTATTATGATTATTTGAATAAATGCGTAATATAAATTATTATAATAATGTCATTGAATAACTGCGTAATATAAATTATTATAATAATGTCCCTAGAATAAGATATTCTAAAATCATCTCTAGTTAAATATTATTGTGAAATGCGAAATCAATAATATATCGAGACTAGTATGTGTAGTGACTGATGACAATGGTCATGGATATGAGATATCAAGTCAACACATAAGTACGTGTTTGAGAACTATGTGCTAGATTGACCCACCATGAGAATACTATATGGATTGTTATATGAGTGTCATAAGTATTTTTCATAGTGATAATAATAGTATGATCTTTTGACTTGAGATCATCAAAGATCCCAACATAAGGAGTTGTATATCCTGATAATGTTAAACTTTTTCAGTAATGGGATGTACTATAAAAACAGTAATTGGATATGCCACACATTAGATAGAGGGATGTTGAGTAAACAAGATAGATTTGTCCTTCCTATACAACAGGAGTGATATCTTTGGGCCCTTTGATTGAGTGAGACCTAAAATGCATGGCCATGTTCAAATGAGTCGATATGTGATATTGATGTCATTTAATTTAGGAGTCTACTCAAGTATAAAAAATATAAAGATTAAACTATGCGAGTATGATATATTCCATGACTCGTGTTCAATCGAGACATCTAGGATAAAAGGATTTAATTACTTGATAATTTTATCACAAGAAATGTTATGTCGAGTCATTGACATTCTCGTGACTTAGGTAGCATTGATGTGTTGCTAGACATCGCTCACTGCTTGTGATATAAAATTTTATGTCACAAGCAATGAGCAATGTCTAGTAACACATCAATGCTACCTAAGTCACGACACTGCTAATGTTATGGGAACCTATAGGATCACACATTTAGATTGGATCGACGATAGGAATTTTAATTCATGAGATGGATTAAAAAATAAGTATTGGGTTAAATGGTTTAGCTAAGAACTAATATAAGCCCAAAATTCGAGCCTAAGTCAGATGGGGCAAATTAGGGTTTTATTAGTTGACTTAATACTAGGGTTAAATACCTATAAATATACATGTGATGTTTATTTTAGGTTAACACATTTTTTTGCCATTTTTCATAAAAGAAGAAGTAAACACTAATCCATATTCTTTTAGACGTATCTAGAAAAACGTCTCAGAGATATTCTTCTTGTTCGTGACACGAACTAAAGGAGAGACGATCCGTTCGTGTGGATACCGTAGAGGTAGAAGGCGAAAAAGCTTATGCTCCTAACTCAGAATTGTCCTTTTGTAGTCGAATCATAAAATAAAAGTATAAACCCTAACCTTCTAATATAGATCTTCATATGGATCCTGGAGGAAATCAGAATAAATTTTTCTATTCCGCTGCCTTTTTTGATTTCGATTTCCTACAATTTTGACATGGGTGTCTTTAATCAAAAGAAAGGAAAAAAAAATTATACAATGAGCAACACGCCTAATTGACATGGCATGTTGAAAAGTTGTTATTTTGACATATGCAGTTGAGGTGTCTAGAGTCTGGACATTTTAAATTGATTTTAAGTGTGATATGCACTACAAGAAAAAAGTATTTTGCGACGGATGGACTTCGTAGCTAAATATGAGTATTCTATCGCTAATTATATTTAGTGACAGATTTACGACGGAAGTTTCCATTGAAAAAAAACCTTATTGCATAATTCAAAATAACGACCGAGTTACGAAATTCGTTGCTAATTACCAATAAAAATGTTTTGTCGCAAATCAATTAATCGCCTTCGATATTTAGCAAATGCCAAATTTATCTCTAATTCTGTTTCTAATTTGAAAAAAAATATTAATATTTTTTTATCTCTAAATATATTTTTCTGTTGCTATTTATGGTTGCAAAATTGGTCATAAATTTTGTTGCAAAATTATCGTTGATTTGTCGCTAATATTAAAAAAATATAATTTTTATATTATTTTTTCTATTAATGCATAATGATAATTTTTAAGTTGCACTCTTAAATTATAGAAAATAATTATTGTAATCAAATTAATAATAAATCTTAATTTATATATAAATATATAAATACACAAAATGTCATCAAAGTTCTATATATCATCTAGTCATCAACAGTTCTATATATCATTGAGTCATCAAAAGTTTTATGTATCATCCGGTACGACAAGTGGATCTACAGTATCGTTTGTAGACTGCGTGTGAGTAGTATCATCAGAGGGAATCTGCTGCTGTTGCTGAGCCTGTATCTACTGCTGCTAAGCTACTATCTGCTGTTGAAGTTGCTCTAAACGCTGCAACTCCTCCCTTGCAAAGCAACTCGAAAATCAACAAATTAAAATCAGCCACGAACATAGAAATTTGAGAATTCATATGAAAACCAATGAATAAGAATAATAAAACAATATTATATGCATTGATTTATATATAAATCTTCTCATAATTTTAAATATCAGTATAAAAAATATATATGTCAACTCAAAAATAATAAAAAAAAAATATACTACAATCTTATATATATCTAAACCATTAATAATATGTAACCAAAAGCAAATTATTAATATTCACATGTCATTAATTTTTTAATTAAAAACAATTCATAGATAATTCCTAAATTTATAGGACAGGCGTAAAATATAATCCTAAAATTCTTTTGAAAATAAGAAACTACCTTTGACTAACTATATATATAATTTCTTATCATATCATAAATTATTCTATTAATTAATTCGTCTAAATATTTGAGGAAAGTACATTGCAAGTTAATTTATAATTTCTTGAATCATTTATTGCTTAATCAAATTTTTTATTTTCTAAATTTTTTAAAAATTATTTTATACATTAAGAATAAGAGGCAACTCTTTTCTTTTACGGAGTTAGGTGTGATTAATATATTGTAACTAAGGTAAGTTGGAAAGCTAATAAAGCTAATAATAAGCCAAGCCATAACAGCATGAACGGCAGAGAGAAATTGAGGAAGAAACAACAACAATAAAGTAACAACTTTTGAAATTGTTCAAATGTATGCTTTGAAGAGAGAGTTGATTAAATAATGGATTAGAATAAAAGAACATGCAATAAAATTCTTAAAATGTTAGGTATATATATGTAATACATGTGTAATTTTTATTTTTATTTTATTTTTATTAAGAATGTTTGTTGTGACTAGATTGATATTTTGAAAATCTTAAAAATTGTGTCTGGGTAAGATTTCTGTGAGTAAGTATTGTGATTTCACAGAATATGTGGATAAGTATGTGTGTATATATATATATTAGATTTATATTTTATCTTAAGTATGTTGGCAGTTGTAGAATTGAGGATAATGAAAATTGTGGCTCGATTGCGAGATGATCTAGTGCGAGTTGGCAAGGAGGTTTCCCAACTCGGCAGAACAGGTAGTGTGAATTGGCGAAGAGGCCTTTGCCGAGGTGACATTTGGCGAAGAGGCCTTTGCTGAGGTGGTATTTGGCGAAGAGGATTTGGCAAGGAGGCCTTTGCCGAGGTGGCCTTTAGCGAAGAGGATTTGATGAAGAGGCCTTTGCCGAGGTGGCATTTGGCGAAGAAGATTTGGCGAAGTGACATTTGGTGAAGTGGCATTTGGCGAAGTGGCTTTTAGCGAGGCAGTGGCCTATTTAATGGAGATGCAGTAGCTTTTTTTTTTCACGATAATTTCTTTCTTTTCTTCTTTCTTCTTCATTTATTCTCCAATCAGTTTCATTTATTTTCTAGTGCATTAATATTCAGAGTTATGCATTAAATCATTATATTCTCTCATTTAAGAAGGCTTCAGTCATCATTCCAAAGTTAAGATTCTTCAAGAACTTATTTTTGGGGAAATAAGGTAATTTTCTCCAAATTTCTTTTTCTTTTAGATTAAAATTTTTAGTAGTTAGAATAATTATTATGAGTTATATAGAACCTGTTATGAGCAATTAAGACTATTAATTATGGTTGATGTGGAAGATACGAGAATCTATGAAAATAGATGAATAGTAATATGAATAGTAACCACATTCATAAATTCCAATTTTCTTAAGAGATAAATTAAATTGATGATTTGGAAACAATAATAGAGACTATAAGATGGTTAAAATTTTAAGAAACTATGTTATGTATTATTAATTGAGGAAACCCTAAATTATAAAATTTGGGGATTTATTTAGGTTTGGACAGTTCGTGGATTTGATTAGGCTAGTTAATTAATCAAGTGTTGATTTGTATTGTGGAAAGTATTGCTGAGAGATAAGTTATGAATTACATAAATGTATATTTCTCCTTATGAGATAAACTATTAAATATTCATGTATATACTTTATGATATGAATCCTTATTGGATTACCTTCTTCATGTAAACATTTAATGTGTAAATGACTTGGTTACCTTCTTGAGCCAAGATCATGAACATACCTTTGATATATATGATATATGGTCTCTTGACCAAAGCTGAATTTTTGTGAACCTCTTATTATGATGACCTATAATATGCATAAGTGTACAATGCTTTCCCCAATGAGAGTAAATTCATTGGTCCATGTGTACAATGGGAGCCTAGCTGATAGGGTTTTTATCAGTGTTCCACCTAGAGGGGGCCATGAGCTCTAGGCATATGTCCGCACAAGCATATGTGTATGTTAAGGTAGCAAGGCTACTAATACGTATGATATAATATCAGTTCTATCTTATATGTGATTTGATAATGCCATCCTTTGCAGGTATTCTTATATTATAACTGAGAACTACGATTTGACTTATGATATGATTTGATAGTACTAATTGTTGTAAGCACTCATATTCTTCTTCAAGTATAAGCTTATGATTCTTTCATACCCAAATATATATATATATATATATATATATATATACATGTTCATGATTTGATACTCAGATTCTTGATTTACCTATCGCATTATGTAGTTCATATCTTATTGAGTTGAAGGATCATTCCTCTTATGTGGATTTCAAGTGCTAATGTAGCTCGAGAGAGAGCTAATCTAGAGGATAGAGCTTCTTGATTTCTTCTCCACAAGAAGCTTAGATGTAATTATGCTGAATATTATTTTGTTATGTATATATATAAATTTGTCTATTGAGAAGTACTATCTTAGAGCTCCGTAGATAGATATGAATGGATGATTTTGTTGCCATGGATGACATTTGTAGTTTCTCCTTTGTTCCATATTGATGTTAGAATTATTGTCTTTTGATCGGTAAGGAACAAGTGGAGATGTAGTGATTAAAGATGATAAATTATAAGATATGATATTTGTATTCAATAAGTGTATGCTATTATGTATGAAACAGATTTAATTAAGGGTTCTACAACTTTATGGTGGCCTTATGCCTACCCTTGCCCTAGGACCGTCGCACCGGTAGTGATGGGGTGTGACAGAGGTGGTATCAGAGCCATAGGTTTATAATTATAAGATAGATAGATAGATGTGCAAGTTCTTTAGTATAAGTGATTGAGTAAGATGACTATAGAGCATAGGACTCATGTCACGTCAATCTTGTGTATCCCTTTGGTATAGACCTGCGTTAATCATGTGTTTTGAGTCTGAGTTTGCCTTGTTTTTCTTATTAGTATCGAGATGCCTCCGAGACGAGGAAGAGGACATGGTACTGGTCGTCCTAGAAGAGAGGTACCTTCTGAAGAAGGATTCGTAGGAAGAGTGGGAAAAGATGATGTTCCTCTAGAGCCACAGGTAAATGTGGTTCATATGGCTCAGCGGTTGGATCAGTTACAGAGGAACTATGAGATGTTAGTTGAGTTCATTACTCAGCAGAGGCAGTAATAGGCTCCTCCCGTGCAGGTAGTTCCGGATGTTCCAATTCCTCTAGTAGTTCCTCCACCTCTGCCAGTAGTTGTACCTCAGGTTGAGGAAATTTCATTTGAGAGATTCTTGAAGCTCAAGCCTTCAGAGTACAAAGGAGAGGTAAATCCTATAGATTTTCTTGAGGAAATAGAAGAGAAAATTCAGATTTTGAGGATCCATGATAGAAGAGCAGTTGAGTTTGTGGGATATTTGATGAAGGCAGAAGCTAAAGATTGGTTTAGGTGGAGTATTTCAGACATGCTTAGGGGTAATGAAGAGCTGTCTTGGGAGAGATTCAAAGAGTTGGTTATTAATGAGTTTCTTCCAGAAAGTATAAGGGATGTTAAGTCCATTGAGTTTGAGTGGTTGGTTCAGACTCTTGGTAGGACTTCTAATCCTTCTTGTCCTACATGTGGTAAGCTTCATAGAGGGCCTTGTTTCTTCGGGTCAGGTGCATGTTATGGATGTGGACAGCATGGTCATTTACTTAAGGATTGTCCACAACCTTTTTTTGGAGCTAGACCCCAGTCTTCTCAGACTACAATTTAGATGGTTAGGGAGAGGAGTGTGAGTCAGCAGTCTGACGGTGGCCGTGGTATGTCGGGTAGGACCCTAGAGGTAGGTAGAGGTTCAGGTCAGACTCATGATCAAGCTACCGGTCAGGCACCTATAGGAAGAGGTAGAGGAAGAGTGTTTGCTCTTACACAGTAAGAGGCCTAAACTTCTAACACATTGGTCACAGGTATTCTTCCTATTCAGGCTTTGAATGCTAGAGTATTATTTGATTCGGGAGCTACGCATTCATTTGTTTCTTCATGTTTTGATAAGAAATTGAATGTGCCATGTGAAATTCTTAAGAATGCTTTGGTAGTATCGACTCCTTTAGAGGAAGAGATCAAAGTTCATGATTTTTATCCATCTTGTGTGGTTAGCATAAGTGGTAAAAGTTTAGAAGTAGATTTGATTGTGTTGCCTGTGTTAGAATTTGATGTAATTTTGGGCATGGATTGGTTGTCCAAATATTATGCAACCATAGATTGCAATGGCAAGAAGTTAGTTTTCAAGCCACCTTTGGGTGAGGAGTTTGAATTCCAAGGGGAACGGAGTGAAGCACCATATAATATCATATCAGCCTTAAGGGCGAAGAGATTGATGAATAAAGGATGCCAAGGATATTTGGCTTATGTCCGAGATACTCGAAAGGAAGTAAGAGATTTGAAATAGATTCCTGTTGTTAACAAGTTTCCGGATGTATTTCCTGAAGAGTTACCTGGGTTGCCACCAGATAGAGAGATAGAATTTGGTATTGAGTTGTTATCCTGCACTAACCCGATTTCTATTCCTCCTTATTGTATGGCACCAATAGAATTGAGAGAGTTAAAGACTCAATTACAAGATTTGATTAACAAAGGATTCATCAGACCAAGCAATTCACCTTGGGGTGCACCAGTACTATTTATGAAGAAGAAGAATGGTTCTATGAGATTATGCATAGATTACAGGCAGCTCAACAAAGCAACTATCATGAATAAGTATCCTTTGCAAAGAATAGATAATTTATTTGATCAATTGCATGGTACAAGTCATTTCTCCAAGATAGACTTGAGATCAGGTTACCATCAATTGAGGATTCAGAATGAGGATGTGTTAAAGATAGCTTTCTGAACCAGATATGGTCACTACGAGTTTCTAGTATTACTATTTGGATTGACTAATGCACCAGCTATATTTATGGACCTGATGAACCGGGTGTTCAAGCCATTTTTGGACAAGTTTGTCATTGTGTTTATTGATGACATTCTTGTGTATTCTGAAAGTGAAGAAGAGCATAGAGAGCATCTTAGAATTGTGTTGTAGACTTTGAGAGAGCATCAGCTGTTTGCTAAACTTTCAAAGTGTGAGTTTTGGCTCAAGAGTGTGGGCTTTCTAGGACACATAGTGAGCAAGGATGGGCTTGAAGTTGATCCTATGAAAGTGGATGCAATTCTAAATTGGCCTAGACCCACAAATATTTCAGAAGTTAGAAGTTTCTTCGGTTTGGCAGGCTACTACGGAAGGTTTGTTCAACACTTTTCCAAGATTGTAGCTCCTTTGAGTAAGCTTACCCAGAAGCAAGTGAAATTTATGTGGTCAGATGCATATGATAAAAGTTTCCAAAACTTAAAGGTTTGTCTCACCACGGCACCTATCTTGGCCTTGTCGTCTGGTGAAGGAGGATATGCAGTGTATTGTGATGCATAGAGAGTAGGACTAGGTTTTGTGCTTATGCAGCATGGAAAGGTGATAACCTATGCTTCTAGGTAGTTGCAGAAGCATGAGGTGAATTATCCAACCCATGATCTTGAAATGGCTGCAGTTGTATTTGCTTTGAAGATATAGAGACATTATATGTATGGAGAAAAGTGTGAGATCTTCACAGATCATAAAAGTTTGAAATATATATTTCAGCAAAAAGATCTTAACCTTAGGCAACGAAGATGGCTTGAATTGCTTAAAGATTATGAATATGAAATTTTATATCATCCAGGAAAAGCCAATGTTGTAGCTAATGCTTTGAGCAGGAAGACTTTAAGGAGCTTAGCCCATGTCCAAGTGAGCAGAAGAGTATTAGTGAGGGAGATGCAGAAATTGTATGATTCAGAATCAGTTTGGACTTGTCAGATTCAGGAGTGCTTTTAGCTTATTTCCAGGTCAAGCCGATTCTCCTAGAGCATATTAGAGAAGCTTAGGACAAAAACCCTCAGTTGGTGAAGCTAAAGAACGTTGCAGGATCAAAAAAGGTTCCAGGATTTATGGTGACTGATGACATGTTGAGGCTCGGTAACAGGCTGTGTGTTCCAGCAGTTGAAGGTTTGAGGGATATGATTCTTAAGGAAGCACATTATGCTAAGTATAATGTGCATCCAGGTGCAATGAAGATGTATCATGACATTAAGAATTCTTATTGGTGGAGTGGAATGAAAAAGGATATGGCTGAGTTTGTGGCAAGGTGTTTGACCTACCAACAAGTGAAATTTGAGCATCAGAAACCTTTGGGTCTACTGCAACAATTGCCTTTACCAGAATGAAAATGGGAAAGGATAACCATAGACTTTGTTATGGGGTTGCTAAGGACTTCAAGTGGACATGACTCAATATGGGTAATTGTGGACCAATTGACAAAGTCAGCTCACTTTTTGCCAGTCAAGACAACCTTCACAGCTTCTCAGTATGCCCATATTTATATTGATGAGGTAGTGAGACTTCATGGAATACCAGTTTCCATCATATCCGATAGAGGTACTCAGTTCACTTTAAGGTTTTGGTAGAAATTGCAGGAGTCTTTAGGCACTCGACTTGATTTCAGCACAGCTTTTCATCCTCAAACAAATGGCAGTCCGAGAGAACTATCCAAACTCTAGAAGATATGCTAAGGATGTGTATTCTGGATTTTGGAGGAAATTGGGATAAACACTTGCCATTGATAGAGTTTGCCTGCAATAATAGTTATCACTCAACTATTCAGATGTCTCCCTATGAGGCTTTGCATGGTAGGAGGTGTAGGTCTCCTTTGTATTGGAATGGAGTGGGAGAGAAGCATATAGAAGGGCCTGAATTGATTCAATATACAGCTGAGAAGGTTCCACTCATAAAGGAAAGATTAAAGAAAGCCTTTAGTCGGCAAAAGAGTTTTGCAGACCCAAGGATGAAAGACCTTCAGTTTGTGATTGGAGACTTAGTGTTCTCAAAGGTCTCACCTATGAAAGGAGTCTTAAGGTTTGGCAAGAAAGACAAGTTATCTCCAAGGTATATTGGACCATTTGAGATCTTGGATAAAGTTGGAAAGGTTTCATATAGGTTAGCCTTGCCACCGAATTTGGACAGTGTGCATCCAGTTTTCCATGTATCAATGCTTCGAAAATATATGACAGATTCTTCTCATATATTGCAAGCTCAAGCAGTAGATCTTCAGCAAGACTTGACTTATTAAGAGGTTCCTATGGCAATTGTTGATATGTTGGTCAAAAAGCTAAGGAACAAAGAGATAGAAATGATTAAGGTCTTATGAAAGAATCAAGTAATGAAAGAGTGCACTTGGGAAAGTGAGCTAGCCATGCAAGATAGATACCCCACTTGTTTCAAGATTAAGTGAATTCTTAAATTCGAGGAAGAATTTAATTAAAAGGGGAAGAATATAATACATGTGTAATTTTTATTTTTATTTTATTTTTGTTAAGAATGTTTGTTGTGAACAGATTGATATTTTGAAAATCTTAGAAATTGTGTTTGGGTAAGATTTATGTGAGTCAGTTTTTTGATTTCACAGAACATGTGGATAAGTCTGTATATATATATATATATATATATATATATATATATATTAGATTTATATTTTATCTTAAGTCTGTTGCCAGTTGTAGAATTGAGGAGAATGGAAATTGTGGCTCGATTGCGAAATGGTTTAGTGTGAGTTGGCAAGGAGGTTTTCCAGCTCGGCAGAACATGTAGTGCGAATTGGCGAATAAGATATGGCGAAGTGGCCTTTTGGCGAAGAGGCCTTTGCCGAGGTGGCATTTGGCAAAGAGAATTTAGTGAAGAGGCCTTTGCCGTGGTGGCATTTAGGGAAGAGGATTTGGTGAAGTGGCATTTGGCGAAGGGGATTTGGCGAAGTGGAAAGTGGCAAAGTGGATTTTAGCGAGGCAATGACTTATTTAATGGAGAGGTAGTAGCTTTACTTTTCACAATAATTTCTTTCTTTTCTTCTTTCCTTTTCATTTCTTTTCCAATCGGTTTCATTTATTTTCTAGTGCATTAATACTCAGAGTTAATGCATTAAATCATTATATTCTGTCATTTAAGAAGGCTTCAGTCATCATTCCAAAGTTAAGATTCTTCAAAGACTTATTTTTGGGGAAATAAGGTAATTTTCTCCAAACTTCTTTTTCTTTTAGATTAAGATTTTTGGTAGTTAGAGTAATTATTATGAGTTATAGAGAATCTGTTATGAGCAATTAAGACTATTAATTGTGGTTGATCTGGAAGATATGAGAATCTATGAAAATGGATGAATAGTAATGTAAATAGTAACCACGTTCATAAATTCCAATTTTCTTAAAAGATAAATGAAATTGATGATTTGGAAACAATAATAGAGACTATAAGAGGGTTAAAATTTTAAGGATCCATGTTATATATTATTAATTGAGGAAACACAAATTTATAAAATTTGGGGATTTGTTTAGGTTTGGACAGTTCGAGGATTTGATGAGGCTAGTTAATTAATCAAGTGTTGATATGTATTGTGGAAAGTATTGCTGAGATGTAAGTTATGAATTACATAAATGTACATTTTTCCTTATGAGATAAACTATTAAATATTCATGTATATACTTTATGATATGAATCCTTATTGGATTACCTTCTTCATGTAAACATTTAATGTGTAAATGACTTGGTCACCTTCTTGAGTCAAGATCATGAACAAACCTTTAATATATATGATATATGGCCTCTTGACCAAAGCTGAATTTTTCTGAACCTCTTATTATGATGACCTATGATATGCATAAGTATAGAACGCTTTTCCCAATGAGAGTAAATTCATTGGTCCATGTGCACAATGGGAGTCCAACTGATAGGGTTTTTATCAGTGTTCCACCTAGAGGGGTCCATAAGCTCTAGGCATATGCCCGCACAAGCATATGTACATATTAAGGTAGCAACGCTACTGATACGTATGATATAATATCAGTTCTACCTTATATGTGATTTGATAATGCCATCCTTTGCAGGCATTCTTATGTTCTAACTGAGAACCACGATTTGACTGCTAATTGTTGTAAGCAGTCATATTCTTCTTCAAGTATAAGCTTATGATTCCTTCATGCCCAAATATATGTATATGTATATGTTCATGATTTGATACTCAGATTCTTGATTTACCTAGCGCATTATGTAGTTCATATCTTATTGAGTTGAAGGCTCATTCCTTTTTTGTGGATTTTCAGGTGCTAGTGTAGCTCGAGAGGGAGCTAATCCAAAGGATAGAGCTTCTTGATTTCTTCTCCACAAGAAGCTTGGATGTAATTATGCTGAATATTATTTTGTTATGTATATTGTAACACCTCAGCCTAGCCTGAACTTATCCTATACAGAGATCTTCGGGGGGAGATTTTTGATTTCTTTATATTGTGATGTTAATATGTATTTTATGCATGGAATTGTTATTTATGCATGTTATTTGAATTAGTTTTAGGCATAGGAATAGTCCAGAGGTTGCTAGGACTTAATCGGTAAATTTTGAGTTTTTGGTGAACTGGGGGCAAAATGGTCATTTTTCGCCTGTAGAAATTTTATGGATTTAATATCATATTTAAAGAGAGAAAATAATTTAAAGGCTTGAAAATGGTCTTATTTTATTTATTTGAGCAGTAGTTTAAGAAATAATCCCGGTCAAAAAATTGTTATCGGCATGTAGCGCGATTTCGGTGTTTCGATTGCACTAGGGGTATTTTGGTCATTTCCTTTATAATATGCAGTTATCAAGTGTGTGCAATCATACTGTATTAGTTTAGGTTTGATTAAATTCGACTGTTGGATCAAATGACTTTAAATTGGATGGTTAGATGAGTAGGTTGCAAAGTTGCTAACCTAAGCTCAATGTATGGAATCATTGCCTTTGGTTTGTGATTTGGTGTGTTAGATGTATGTGAAACCTATCTAAGTTGACTTTGGAT
>CANXYC010912329.1:0-11589 GCA_948193065.1 Aleurites moluccanus | reverse complement strand
CATTAGACTTCTAGATTAGTCTATATTAAGGCAGAAATCATCAGATTTGAGCAGTAATCTCAGAAATTTCAGTTTGAAGGAAATAAGGTAAATTTTCTTCCTAAGCTATTTTCTTTGGATTTATTTAAGTCTATGGGTTAGGATAATTAATATTGGGTATACAGAATTTATTGCTAGTAATCTGAAGCCATTAATGGTAATTAATGTGGGAGAAATCATAATGTTGAGACTATCATAAATAGTAACATGAACAGTAACTCCGAAAATTAAATACAGATTTTCTTAAAGAGATAAATAAAATTGTTATTGGGAATTAAGAATAGAGACTCTAAGATAATTAATTATTAGAAAATCATGATAAATATTATTGAATTGGAGAAAACTCTAATTTTGTATATTTGGGAAATTTCTTAGGAGAAGAAATTTGAATTGATTAAGGAATTATAAGTGAGCAGATTGCTAAAGAGAAATTTGTATAAGAGGTAAGTATAAACATCCTATATGATTATTGTTCTTTGAAATTAAAATGACTAAGTATTCTTATATTTGATTATCCTATTGTATATATTTATATACTTGTATAATGTGAATGGCTTGATCAACCTTCTTGGGTCAAGTTCATATGTTTCTTGCTTGTAAACCCGATTTGAATGATGTTATATGATGATGGTCTTGCGATCAATATACTTCTTATGAAATTGAAACCCCATGAACTAAGGATAGAATGCTCTTCCCAATGAGAGTAAATTCATTGGTCCATAGTGAACTTTGGGAGCCCAGCTGATAGGGTTTTTATCAGTGTTCCACCTAGAGGGGGCCATGAGCTCTAGGCGCATGCCTGGCCAAGCATGTATGCACGTTAAGGTAGCAAGGCTACCGATACGTATGTTATAATATGAGATCAGTTCTATCAGATGAGATTTGACAATGCCATCCTTTGTGGGCATTCTATGTTCTAAATATGAACCATGATTTGATTCATAACATGATTTGATATAGCCAAATTATTTTAAGAACCATGTTTCCTCAAAGTAAAGCTTATGATTTCTTTCATGCCATTTGTATAAATATTTGTTCATAACCATGATTCAATATTCAGATTATTGATTTAAATGTTTGTATCTTACTGAGTTGAAGGTTCACTCCTCTTCTGTGGATTTCAGGTGATAGCCTAGCTTGTGAAGGAGTTAATAGAGAGGATCAGGCTTCTTGACTTGTTTATTCCAAGAAGCTTCCATCGTAATTCTTTTGACACATAAGTATGTATATTCAGTTAATGGTATTATGATACGATATGTAATGGGAGTATACTCTAGAACTCCGTAGTTAGTCATTTGAGGATACTAGTATATTTTGGATGTATAGTTATCACCATTTTGTTACTCTTGTTTCTCAGTGATGTGAGATACCTCTTTTGATCATTAAGGAACAAGAGAAAGATATTAAATGATACTAGAAAGATATGATTGATGTTTAATTATATGTATGGTCATGATCAGTGTATATATATATATGATGCTGTAATCGATATAATTTTGAGTATGAGATCCATGAGATGTGAGTTCTACGAGTTTATGGTGGCCTTAAGCCTACCCTTGCCCTATGACCGTCGCACCACTGGAGTTGGGGTGTGACAGGATTGAACATGCACAATGATCTCATAATACCTATTGACTTGTTAATTAATTTAATGTTACTTTTTTTTATGCAATTTTACAAGTTTTGTTGATTATATGACTAGTTATTGTAGTCAATTATACTACTTTTTTGAATGCAATCTTACATGTTTTGATGACTATCTGACTAATTGGTGAAATTAATCTTACTATTATGTCGGTTGCAATCTTAAAAGTTATGATGTTTACAGATCAAATGTTCTTATATTGGATGCTGGGTGGATTCTAATTAGCAATGAGATTTGTTTTATTCTTTTTAGTTAAATAGGTTGGGTAGGTTAAGGTTCTAAGGATTTATATATGGATATTATTCAAACAAACACAAAAACATTCAATTGATTTTTGTTGGAAAGTTTCATTTTGAGATATTGCAGAAGAGAAAATATAGAAGACACACCTTCTACACACTCCTCCTCTGCAAAAAATGAGTTGTGCTCAACGTATAAGAGAGTGGGATAAAATTACGGGGAGTTTGAGATGAACCATGGCATTGTCGAAGTCATGGAAAGGAAATAGCATGATCAAAGAAATTTAACACGCACTGGATTTAAATTTGCTGCTTGGTCAGAAATTCAAACTGAAATTCTAAGGGAGATAGAAGAGTACTTACATGATGATGAGTTAAGGAAAAGTTGATGTATTTTAGAAAAATGTATTGCATGATTAAGTTAAATGCATCATGCGGGATGCAATATGATAGGGAAATCAAGATGTTTCATGGTAGTCAGCGGGCTTGGGATGGTATTGCTAAGGTAGGTAAGTTTTTGTGATAAGTTTATGCATTTTGTATGCACAAGAACTAGGCATGAAAGATATTTTATTGTTGTTTTCAGGAATATTGAAGCCATAAGGCACTACTATTTCATTAATGTGATTTTTATGATCCCCTCGTTTAGCTATGTAACCGATTCCCTAAGGTGAAAATTATAGGAAAAGGTCAGGGATCATTAGGACTAGCTTCTTCATTGGGGAAGCAAATAAGAGGATCATGTTCATCGGTGAAGAGATCAGTAGAAGCACGTTCTTCAAATGTGATATTAGTCTCGGTGCTGATGCAGTATGAATGTCTTTCTATGGAAATAAAAGAACGCCTCTCTAAGGAAATGGATGAATGCCTCTCTAAGGGAATGGAAGAACTTAAAGTGCAAATGAACGTGTCTCTAAGGACATAAAAGGACTTAAAGTGCAACTGAGTAAAAGGAAGAGGCTTGTTGGAGCCAACACCATTCCCTCACCTTCATGATTTACCTATGAACTACTTTGGGGGTTACTTCATTGCAATCGATAATGACTTTGGTTCTAATGTGAATTAGCCTAAAAAAGAATGACCAAGATTGAATAATGAATGACCAAGATTGAACAATTTTTCCATGTTTTTGGTTTATGCATTATTTGTTTGTATCTTTCCTGGCACTTTAGAACAATTTACAGGAATATTGGGGATGTAATTTTTTCTTATGAGATTGAGATTAGATTCAACAATGGCTTTTTTGTTTTAGTGAAAACAATCTTACTAGTTTTGTGTTTGCAATGTTACAAGTTGTGAACACCGTAACTAGTTAAAGAATTCAATCCTACTAGTTTTTCTGAATGCAAAGTTACAAGTTTTGTTGACCATCTGACTAGTTATTATAGTCAATGTTACTACTTTTTCGAATGCAATCTTACATGTTGTGACACATATGTAACTAGTTTTTGAATTCAATCTTCATAGTTTTTTTTTGAAAGCAAAGTTACAAGTTTCGTTGACTATTTGACTAGTTATTGTAGTCAATGTTACTACTTTTTCTAATGCAATCTTTCATGTTGTGATGACTATCTGACTAGTTGGTGAAATCAATACTACTAGTGTGTCGATTGCAATCTAACAAGTTATGATATTTACTGAAGTTAATCTCACCACTTTTTTTAATACAACATCTCATATTATCTGACCAGTACAAGTTTTTCAAATGCAAACTAAATGTGATGCAGAAAACAACAAATATGAAGTACTATCGATCAAGCATCCAAGCCATTGTAAAAGGAATCAATAACATCAAACGAAAGACAAAACACAAAAAAGTAGTTGAGAAGATACCATTATGGCCTATAATCAATAGTGTCCTCGAAGAAAATATCAACCAACAGAAATGGAGAAAAGAGACAAGGACATTCAACAAATAATTGGCACTTTCAGTAAGATATCCAAAAAATTCAAATTAACTGTCAACACATACTGGTGACATAGAATGACATCAAACTTATTTTAGGTATCATTGATGGCAACTACAAACTAAAATTTGGAAAGAGAGAACAGAAAGGGGAGACAAAGTTCACAAGGTAAAGATTTGCCAACTATGGCGAAGAATTGACAAAGAAAAAATCATTGATGCAATCAAGAGTGCTACAGATGGCACAACAAATACTGACATTGAAGATGTGGTGAAACTAGTAATAATGTTGCTTATGGTCGCCTTTTTTGTTCCAAATGGAACCCCTTCATTGAGCATATACAAGATTTGTAAGAGATATTTCAAAAATGATAGCGTTCAATTAGTCTGAGCATGTATATGAAGTGTTGCATCAATCACTATGCAAAAAATTCTTACAACCGTGAAAAGTCATAGGTTGTGTCATGGCATTACATGTACGATTTCTATTATCATGCTCATTGTTCCCATGTCAACACCTAAAATTATGAAACTCTTTACATGCAAATAGTACAAAAGATTCTCATTTTTTAAATTGTTGCACATATTTGGATGTAGTTTTGGTTGTGCGAACACAACAACCTCATTCGACTATAATCGATGGAAGGATGCCCTCGGTGCATAAAGTGGGACTTAGACAAGCTAACCAAAAAATTAAAGAAGATTAACTTCAACAAGATTAATGCCTAATATGTAAGTGTATTTTCAAATCCTAAACTTTTATATTTTGTAAAACTAGTAAGATTAATATTATCTTATAACTTTTCCTTTTAAAAAAGTTGTAAGATTTTAAACTTGTCTATCATTAAAATTTTAAAACCGACTGCACATAATCTACAAATCAATATAAATGGGCTTTCACCTACTGAAGATGAAATACAATTACTAAAAACAAGTGATGAAAAAGACGATGATGAGGATGATAGGGAACAAAGTGAAACTTTCAAGGAGATTGATGAGGAGAAAGATGATGAAGATGGCACAGAACATCGCCAAGCTAAAGATGAGGTTAACAATGAAAAGGAAAGTGATCATAATGATAAAGAGATAGATCAAACAATTCGAGAAAAGCAAAGGAAAGGAAGGATTGATACATCGGTAAGCGATAAAGAATAGGCTCAATACATGAACAACGTACCAATGTAAGGAATGAAATATTGGTTTCTATAAAGCACAACATTTTGTGCTGTGGAATGAAACAATATTTAATGGTTACCATAATTATGGAGTTGAACTACAACAACCAATTGCCAGAGATGAAAAATTTGATGCCTAACCTGTAAGAGCTTACATGGAGCAAGAACAAACACATGTCATGCGAGGTGACAAATTTGAAATGGCAGAATAATTGAGTCTACAATCTGTAAGTTTATTTTCCAATCTTACAACTTTTAGTAAAACTTGTAAGATTTACAATATCTTATAAATTTTCCTTTTTTTTAAAAAGTTGTAAGATATTAACATGTCTATTCATAAAATTTAAAAACGCGTTTGACAATATTTCTGAATCTACAAGGCGAGGAACTTTCTATAGTGCCCAGAAAACAAACTCTAAACACTTAGGAAAAATGGGATTTTGTGTTCAACATTGCAGACAAGGTGACAAGGACTTACAAGCTATAAATAGAACTTGATGCAGCAAATCAGAGAATACAGTTATTGGAAAAAGAACTGGAAGCTGCTAAGATAAGGTGGCAAAGACAGAAGTTGAAAAAGACATACGACAAGACTTGGAGGAAATTGAACGTAGGTTGGGAGGTGAACTTGATGCAACAAATCAGAGAATACAATTGTTGGAATAAGAACTTGAAGCCACTAAGAAAAGTGAAAAAGTGGCAAAGATGGAAGCTGAAAAAGACAAACAACAAGCCTTAAAGGAAATTGAATGTAAGATTAGAGGTGAAGTTGATGCAACAAATCAGAGAATCCAGTTGTTGGAATAAGAACTGGAAGTTGCAAAGAAAAATGAAAAAGTGGCAAAGATGAAAGCTGAAAAAGACAAACAATAGCTCTGGAGGAAATTGAACGTAGGTTGGGAGGTGAAAATAAGAAGCTTAGCGATGATAATGCTACTAAATAGAGATTGCTAGAAGAAGCATATGAAAAACTCAGAGCTGATATTGAACAGTTTAAAAAAAAGGAAGAAGTGGCAAAGATGAATGCTGAAAAAGACAAAGAACAAGCCTTAGAGGAAACTGAACATAGGTTGGGAGGTGAAAACAAGATGCTTATCAACGACAATGCTACTAAACAGAGATTGCTAGATGAAGCACATAGAAAACTCAGAGCTGGTATTTAACAGTTTAAAGAAAAGGAAAGAGACATTAAAGAGTTGAACATTCATATGTTATCCTGCAAGCTAGAGAATGACAAGCTATGTTATTTGGTAATCACTCTGCAGGATAGGGTGGTAGAGTTAACACCATCAGAGCAAATTGAAGCAGTGAAGCCTTTGAAAGTTGTACCTCTCATAGGTCAAAGAGAACATGCTCAAACATTCCTGGTTTATAATATCAAAGCCAGAGAAAAAAAGGACCACAGGGATGACGTGTACACATATGAAATGTCAAAAGACAAAAAAAAAGGAAAAAAAAAGTCTCCCATGCCTCAAAGAAGAATACCAAAACACCAGGAATGAACTTCATGGATCCTCATCAAAAGAAGAAACTCACTTTGGACAATAGACTTTCCATTTTACAAAATTTTTCTTCTGATGGCACGGATGAGCAATCGGATCAACATGGGCAAGTTAAGCGAAAGAAGTTTCCAGCTGAAAGAAGTTTCCAGCTAACTCTACTTTTATATTTTGTTTCGTTCTAATTTCAATTGACTTTTCCACTTCAGTCAATTAGATAAGTACACCTCCATAGCAAATTGAAGTAGTGAAGCCTTTGAAAGTTGTACCTCTCATAAGTCAAAGGGAACATGCTCAAACATCCCTGGTTCATAATATCAAAGCCAAAGAAAGAAAGGACCACAAGGATGATGTGTACATTATGAAAATCCAAAGGACAAAAAAAAGGAAAAAAGTCTCCCTCGCCTCAAAGAAGAATACCAAAAAAACTACAATGAACTTCATTGTAATACCCCAGCAGACAAAATAGTAGATACTGAGATAGTACAATAGATGGATACAGTGGATTATAGTAACTGATATGGTATTAATTTAAATATGAATAGACTCAATTAATTACTGAAATATATAGAGAATAGTAGAATGTAACACTCAAAAATTTTTGAACCTTAACTGGGTGACTTTTTATGACACTGTCCCAGAAAATATCGGTGTTAATTACACTGCCTGGGAAAATAGCAGTCCGGTTGATTTAGAAAATTTTTACTCAAAACAGGGGGTAAAGAGTCATATATATTTATGTAAATTTTTGGCGAAAAGAAAGAGTTGAAAAATATTTTGGAACACTGAAAATCAATAGACTGGCAAGAATTATAATTAAAGGTAACTTTAGATGCATTTTCGAAAATGGGCTGTCTAGGACACAAAATTAAACCCAGAGCAATTTTAAATAATAGAGCAACCCAAAATAAGTTATTTTACACAAAATGACAGAACGTTTTGGAGTAAAAATATAAATAAGAAAAATTATGGGGCAAAAGTACAAATACTCAAAATTGTGGGACCCACCAAGCCAAATGTCTATTAAATTCAGATTTTCTAGAATGAATATTTGGAGGGGACAACTGTATATTCAGCAAAAGGGAAAAAATATTTTTGATGATATTTTCTTAAGTTTTAACAAGAATTTGACAAATGTCTTATTTTTAGAAAAGTCCAAATTTATCTTCATTTTTCATCTGGTGATCGTGTTGTGTATAAAAAAAAGTGATGGGCCATTTTAGAGATACTTGGCCGGACCTATAGAAGAAACAATCACCAAAAATTTGTCCCAACTTTTCTATGGAAATCAAAACAAGATAGAAAAACAATTTGATGGAAGGAAGAAGGCTTATGAAGAAAATAGATGAAATTTGGTATTCAATCATTTGGAGGAGTAAAAGAATAGGGCAATTCAAGTGTTTTAAACTAAGACAAGATTTCTAAACTCAGATATTTTATTGAATAAATGAGTATTATGGTTTGATTTAGTAAATAATTGAGTTAATTGAGCTAAAAGTGTAAGGAATGAACTGGGGTTTCAAAGGGATTTTGAAATCTATTTTAGACGGTGATTTGTAGCTAGTATTTAGAAATTTTAATAAATGAATTTGAGGATTCTTAAAACATGAAAATTGTAGATAAATATGTTAATTAGATGTCAGTAAAAGAAATTTATAAAATTCAAAGTGAGGAAAGAGTTATTGAGTAAAAACTATGACTGACCTGGAATTAGGTTTTTTGGAAAATACTATTGTGTTTTTATTTATAGAAAGTTAGAGATATAATTAGAAGAAGTTTTAAACATAAAAAGTGTTCATTTATGTCTTATATAGAGGCTTATAAAAAGGTTTTTCAATTAGATTTATGGTTTAAGAGATATTAAGTCATAAGTATAATCTGCCTGAATTGACTGATAAATATAACATAGGCTACTGAGTTCTATTGGTATGAGATCCTTAGAATCTGATTTAGAGAAAGTGTTAATATTAAAGATGTTCATTTATATGTTATATAAATGGATGTAAAATGTTTTTGTAATTGGATGAACACATAATTAATTATGGGCATGTAAACATGGTCTGTTTGGATAGAGATTTCAGGATTGTAGGTTAAATTTGAAAATTCACTAATAATTGTACAATGGTCCAAATAATTTGAAATATGTATATGTTATAATATTATATGTCTAGAGTAAATAAAAAAAGAATCAAAGTAATTGGATAAGTATAAATTGAGTTATAGGCAAAAGAACAGAGTCTGCCTGAGTCAAAGTTATAGGGCAGCAGGGTGGACAGTGAGGTTAAGTTCAAACTATCACCATAAGATGTGTAGAACTTGAAAATGTTTGAATTTTGGATATGGTAGAGCTTAATATGTATAGTTTAGGTAAGAATAAGAATTGAAGTATTTGAATAAGTATAGGAAGACATATAGATTAAGAAACACAGGCTGCCAATATGGAATGTTACACAGAAAAACCTTAGTGATTTGGGAAATTTAGGAATTTCTTAAATATAAGTGTAATTAATGTAATTTTATATTAAATAGTATCTAAATTGGAATTAATTGAATATGTAGAGCTAAATATGCATAGAGGACTAATGGAAACCAAAAAGTGCAAAGGAATAGAACTAAGGAAAAGAATGGAAATGCAAAGGCTAATAATAGAGGTGAGCTATATGTATATCATGATGCATGTACTTTGATATATCATGATTCATTATATTTGAATGACTATTCTTCTTTGAGCATCAAATATGTCATTGTATATTTGTATAATGACCAAGCCTAAATTCGATAATTGCTATAGATTTGTTATTGATATAGAAATAGATACCTGAATAATTCCAGTGAATATATGATATGTCATTGGGATTTACTTATTATTGAATATGATTGCACCCTATTATTATTTCAATTTCCATAATACATGTTTGGATAGCAGAGCTACTATACTAATGAGGTAGTGAGGGGACAACTATAACACCTCAGTTAAAACCTAGAATCTAAACCACAAAGGGCTACCTTGGAATTTTTGACTTGACTTGATTGTTATGATTTACTATATGTTTATGCTTGAATTTGACATATATGCATGTTTTATGATGTGCTTGTATGAGTAGAGGAGGTTAAAAGACTGTTAGGAAGCAATCAGGTAAAATTAAGTTTTTGGTGAACTAGGGGCAAAAAGGTCATTTCGTACTCTTTGAGTTTTAGTGGAAATGAATATTATATTTGATGGTAAAAGAAAATATTAGGACATAAAATTGAGGTGTAATAGTCATATGATCATTTTGTAAGATTTATTGATTTGAACATATGAATTGCTTGCCATATCATATTGATAGTTGAGTTCTTCGTGGTACTAGTAGCTTAGGCAACACCCGTACTCTAGGACCGACGCAGCTCCCAGGCTGGGTCATAACAAAGGTGGTATCAGAGCTAAAGGTTTATTATCACCTGTCATGTTTGCATATTAGTAGCAATAGAAGTACCATGGAATTTAGGATTTTTTTATATTGTCAAAATAACAATCTTCTTCATTGTTGGAAATTCTGCGTACCTATGATATAAACATTCTTTTACATGCTGGATTGTTTTGTTTTGATTTGTAACAGTGTGCTAAGATATCAAAAAGGGCAAATAGGCACGTTAGACCTATTGAGGAGGGTGAGTTCCATGGATCTAGTGAGGAGGCAGAGGTTGCTTATAATGCATCTGTTATATAGAGGACTCATTTGAACCACCCCAGTCATGGAGACGTACTGAGTCTCATCAGGTGGGTGATGCACCTTGGAGACAGGATATATGGGAGATGAGACAGGAGATTTTACAAACTATTCGGACTCAATTGGCAGTATAGCCTGCAGTAGTACATTAGCCACCTCCACCTCCAGTACAGCCAGTGATACAGCCTAAGATACCACTAGCACCCTAGAGGGAACTAGCAGTCTTATAGGGAGCTAGGGCATGCAGAGTTATCCCAGAGGGTGGTGTAACTATTGGGGAGTTCATGAGGTTGCGACTACCTACTTTTGCAAGAGAGTATGATGCTGACCCCAGTGATTTTATTGACAGGGTTGATAGGGTGGTTCGAAAGCTACCTTGTTCTGACACCAGGATCATAGAGTTGGTGGGATTATTACTGGAGGTAGATGCTGCTACTTGGTTTATATAGCATATTGATGATAATATTCATAGTGATGTTCCTATGACTTGGGGAGAGTTTAAATAGAGGATGATGGATGAGTTTTTGACAGAGGGCTTGCGAGAAAGCAATATTGTGAAGTTTGAGCAGTTGCAACAGGGGAACCTATTTGTTTTAGAATATGCCAGAGAGTTTAGTAAGTTGAGTAAGTATTCTAGGAAGATTGTTCCTACAAAAGAAGATTTGATTAGGCTATTCAGGAGAGAGTTACATGCATCTCTGCATAACATCCTATTAGCTTTGGAGTTTACTTCCCTCAGTCATGCCATTGATAAAGCAGCCCAGATGGAGGCTAAATATAAGGAAGAAAGATCAAATCGGGAGCAGAGGAAGAAAGGAAGAGGAGGAGAGTATTGTAGACCTAGAGAGGGGACATCCCAGACTTTTGCACCTAGACCTTCTATAAGGCCAGTGCAGTCTTTACCACCCCCCCCCAGTCGGAGACAATATTTTGGTAAAGGTATTAGTATGAGGCCTCCTATTCCTAGTTACTTTCTAGGACCTAGTAGACCAGTTCAGATGACAACAACGGTGCCCACATGTGCTTTTCGTGGGAAGAGACATTCAGGGGATTATCGTATCATGTCAGGGGCATACCTCAGATATGGCCAGTTTAGGCATTTTTACAGAGATTGCCCTTTGCCCAGAGTTTCACAGCTTTCAGGGACAGGATCATCCCAACCATCAGTACAGATGGGTAGAGGGAGTGCAGGTAGAGGTAGACCAGCAAGGCAAAGTCCATCAGCAGGACAGTCATGTAACACCTCAGCTTAGCCTGAACCAAATCCATATAGAGAACTTTGGGGGGAGATTTTTAATTTCTATATATTGTTATGCTTATATATATATTTATGCATGAAATTGGTATTTATGCATGTTATTTGAATTAGTTCTAGG
>CANXYC010912314.1:0-14742 GCA_948193065.1 Aleurites moluccanus | reverse complement strand
AGCAGAGAGAGATTTAGAGACATACAACCCCAGACTGTTTTTTTTTTCTTCTGTGTTTATATATATATATATATATATATATATATATATATATATATATATATATATATATTTTAAAAAAAATATATATAATATTTGATTGGATTAAGATTAGGATTTAGGATATATTGGAATATAGATTTAATAATCCCATGGGCTTGGAGGAAGTCAGCAAAGCTGGGAACGACAGGTCCTACCAAACATACAATTTTATATTTGGTTGACTTGCCGTTATATTCGTTAATTAAGCCTACTCTTTTTCTATGGATAATTCCTTTAAATATCCCGTTATTTTTTATAATACTTATATATTCTGTTTAATGAATTTAATTATATATTGTTTCAAAGAAAATGCTTTTAATGTGATTACAAACACTGTTGAAAAATGCATTGGAAACTTATTTTTTAATATATATATATAATTAATTTTTTTTTTGAGTTAACTTAGATATTTATGAACACTTAATTTCTTTCTCAAATAAGTCTAAAGATATGTATATTCTAGAAATTACCTTATAAAATGCAGGCTTAAAGAATTAAACCCTATCAACAAAGCATATTCTTACTTTTATATGCATAGCAAGGATTAATAAACATTAAAAAATGTTGCTATCTCTAATTTGATAAAGATATTTTTGTCACATAAATTATTTGGATTGCTATTTCTTTTAAATAAAATGAAATATTTAATTAATTGATAAAATAGAATAATATAAATTTATAATATTGTAATTTCTCAAAAGTAATATGAAAATTAACAAGGAATATAAATAATAATGAAAACTATTTTGATTTGAAAGAGTAGATCGTGTTTTTATAATAAATAATCACCATTTTTTTATTTTTTATAGTCTTTTAAAGAATTCAATTTAGATACTAACTAAGTATATGGTAGAAATACCGAGGAGATTAATTAAATAGATAGAAAGCAGTAAAAATGAGTATACTCAAAAGAAATCTCTGCATATGTCCCTAAATATATAATTTAAGTTAAATAATAATAATAATGATACTAATAAAAATTGGTGTTCATGGGAAAGAAAACCAAAGTGGTAAAGACATGCAGCATATAGAAAAGTCTACATCAAGAGAGAAAAATAGGGAAGTAAGTTTGTAGTGTAAGAACCCAACAAAACATATATTGATCCTTAATTTGGATTGATACTTGTGTCTGTTTATGGCCTACAATGAGTTAATTAATTTAAAGAGATGGATGAGAGTAGGTAAGTTTACAGGATTTCTTTTTATTTTTTGAAAAAGACATATTTATTATGTAGTCCTTGTCTGTATTTATTGCTCACACCACTTGGGTATTAATGGAAGTCCCCATTGGCCTATCGGGTGATGAAAAACACCACTTGGACTGCCATCTCCCGCGGTGGTCGGACAAATGGTCACTGGCTGAGGTGGAATGTTTTTAAAACTGTATCTATACTCATTCATAGATCAATCGATATAAATTTCATTGATAAACGATAAAAATAACATCACAAATTTGTAATATTAATTTTAAAATATAATATATATAAAGTAAAATCAAATTAAACTGATTATTAAATTGATTTTAATTTAATTAGTCCAATCTAATTTTTTATTTCAAAGAAGATTTTATACGTTTGCCTTGTCTTAGTTAATTAAATATGCAAAAAAAAAACCAAAAAAAAAAAACAGATGATTAGAGAAAATTAAAATCAATTAATTTCACGAGGAAAGAAAGAAAGAAAAAAGCATTGAAAAGACTAACAAACTAACTTTTACTTGAACGAGTATCTTAAGGAAGAATGTTTGGTGGGACAAGAATTTACATATAGAGTCAAAAAGGAAAAAAGCCCTAACTAAATTACCTCTAAAAAGATGTGTCTTACATATGTTCTCTTTGATATCTAATCTCTAACAAAAGACGTTCTATTGATAGTTCATATATAATATATTGCCACAACACAAACAGGACAACAAATCCAATATATATCTATCAGCTTTTTAAAAGTCTCGATGCTCAATTCACACTGCTTTTAGTGAAATTTTGGCATTTTTTCCTTTTTTTTTTTTTTTTTAACCAATTACCCAACTTGTGTTCGCGACTTCAAGTCTTACTTCACCAAACTTGCACAATCTGAAATGGTTTTTTAAAACAATTCTATAATAGAGCAAAGTTTTAGCTTCATTTTTATTCATTGGCATGAATATTACCGCATGCAAGAAATAATTAGTAACCTGAGCAAATTACAAAATGATATTACCTCTCCTTATTAAAGAACAATCTTCCGTTGAACATAATACAACTTGGCTTTTGGCATTTGAAATCTTCTTGCAAGTTAATACCCAAAAAGAATAAAACCTGTCATCTTGAATTATTGGATTACTTCAGGCTGTAGAATGCAATACGCGTTTTTTCTCTCTTTCACAAATTACAATTGGTACATGACAGCATCTGTGCATTCAGATTAGCAATTTTCATTTTTAATTATTAAAAAAAAGTAAAAAGAAAAAAAAAAGCAAGTCCCACAATCAGATAATAAATTATTAGAACTCTTAGGTTAGCAACGCAGTAGTTGAGTGTGTTCCTATATTGGAGATTAAGATTCCTAATCACTAAAAATGTACAAAATAAAAAACAATAATTGCAAGAGCTTAACAGAAAGACCTATAGAAATTTCATAGGATAGGCAAAGAAAGAGGTGAATGGTCCAACACTAATATTAATATAGCATTTGAATGTCAATTTTCCCATATACAGATATATATAGCCACATAGGTCAGCTTACACTTTTCAACCCTAAGACTAGTTAATTCTATGGAAATATTCTGACAATATGATTTACCTTGTCTACAGTCTGCACTACGAGTGGTCTCAGAAGAGCTAACAGTGTTTCCTACTTTCTAATTGTTAATATGCTCACAATAACAGAAACTGAATTGCTATCAAAGAACAACAGCAAAATTGCATCAAAATATGGATATTACAATCAATTATGATAGTCTTGGTTATGATGTTATACTTTTACCATGGTCGTCCCTTCCCTCCAAGCCGACGTGCTAATTCGAAATCCTTCTTCACTGAGGCAAAAAAGCAAAAACAAGATTGGTGAATCTGTTGTCTTGAATGTAACTGACATATACATAATATAAGCATTGCAGTAAGACACTTGAGGATATCCATCATAAGTCCTTTTCTTTCTTTTATTCACCCTTTTCCTTTTTGGTCACACACACTAGCATGTGGGGGAAAAAAAGTCGTTCAACCTATCAACACAAGTTAAAGGCACAAATGAACTGATTACCATGAGATCATATTTCAGAAAACCTGCAGAAGTTGAACTTTCTATTCTATGGTTTGACAATTACAAAAAAAGGTGAACTACTGAAATTGAAACAGGCTTGTGAATGGCAGAGGGAAAAAGGGCATTCAGACAACCAATTATCATATATATATATATATAGGGAAAAATTATGAAAATGCATTCAGATAATAGAAGCTTTCAAAAACACTAGCATCAACACCAGGATTCAGAAGGTTTGCAATCTATCGATATATCTTGTAGTTTTTGATTTGTCAGTGTTTTTTTAGCCTTTTAAGTCCCATATTTTAGCATTTTGTCTTGACTGTAAGCAGAACATCTCCTTTCCAGACTCATAAATGAATAGTTTAATCTAATTATTATTTACTGAGTATAATACAAAAACTAATGAGTATCTGAAAAGTCAATTAACTGTATAACAAAACAGCAAACACCCAAATTACATATGTATGCTTGCCGCAATAAAAATTCGTGACAGCCATTAGTTATACAAGGAGATTTTTACTGATTGTAAACAGTCCAAAAAAGTTCAATAAAGCATAGCATGATCCAAAAGAACTTCTAACCTAAATTGCCATATCCCTTGAGAAAAAGTAAAACCCAAATGATGTTGGAAAAGACAAATTTTAAGCATGTCAATCACAGTCATCACATATTCGAGATGAGATATTGCATTAATTTAAGCACATTTCAGCTAGAAGAAATGCATCCATACACAGGTGAACAATCCACAAATACATATTCTTTAAGAACATGAGACATGAAACAAATAACCACATTAAAGCAGACAAATCTGCACTACCTTGCAGCAAGGAAGCAAGGCCTATAACAGTTCAGTGAATCAATCAAACCAAGCCAAAAACAACCAGAACATACAGACAGACGTTAATAAAGCCTCAAATTCTTGCTATAAATTGTTAACTGGTGTTCAATTAGGGTTGATTTCTCAAGGAACTTGAAGAGGAAGAAAAAAAAAAGCTGTAATAACAATGGTTCTGTCAAGCCCAACTTACTTAATGTAACACGCTTTGCATGAATTGCACATAGCATTCCATCTTCAAATAAATGGACCAAAAAATCCTCTGCAGCCTACAAAAAGAGCAAATACACTATTTGAATCAATAGACAAAACTGTAGTCATATGAAATTCCCTAAAAGCACTCGCTATTGTTATACACACACCCCATGCCTGCATGCAAAGATAACACATATTTGTAGATGTATCTGAATATTTAGTGTACCTCTTGCAATGCTACTAATGCTTCAGCTGTCCAACGGTTTACTTCACGCGAGAATTCCCCAGTAATACTTTTTACCTGAAGGTATGGACCATTAGCACCATCCAATTCAAACCCCACTATATGCACATAAATCACCAACATAATGCATCCCATGGAAAGACATTAACAAAAACTACTTGTAGAATCCCAATCTACTTAATAAACTTCAAACAGATTTACTACACTGCAGAAGAGCAGAAAAAGTATACCCAATTACTACACCACAGAAAGAGTGGAAATGGATAAAGGTCAAGGATTTTGAAGGCTATCAAATCTCATTCCTAAATTCCAAATCTCTGATCAGTTCACTTATAAATATTTAATATATGTGTTCTATAACATTAAGTTATGATTCTAATTTCCAAACAATGATGTCAGGAAAAATGATAGAAGATATGTGCACAAACTAAACAGAAACGCGAATGGAAACTGTTTAAATTTGAAATGGTCCATTAGACTAAAATTGTTCTGCCAAATGAAAAGTATAATATACAATAAAGGAAGAAAGAAATAAAGGAAATATGTAAACTTCGAAATAAGCACAAATTACTAAATTTGTAACGAAAAATCTAATCCCATTATATAAATACTAAATTAGCAAAGAATCTTAATATGATCGATTGAAATAACATCCCAAACAAAGCAGTTCAAACCTTCAGCAAAAGAAGCCTTTGTATCTTGGACTAATCATCAAATTTGTTTCTACCAACAAGAAACATGACAACAAATCCTCATAAATAATGATGATAGAGCACTTGATTTAATCTTGTAATTGAATGTTATACTAAATATTCAGAAAGAAAATAAAGAACAACGATTCCCTTTTAGGAAAGTTTTCAGCATCGAACTGTACAGAAGGATTCTATGAGGGTAAAAAAAGGACAAAAAATTAGGAGCACAAAAGCAAGGAGGGGAAAACCAAATTGGCCTTTGCATGTCTGTTTCAGTGTGTGATAAATGAAAAGGTAATGAGAAGGATTAGGAATCTGAAATATATCTCCTAATTAAAAAAGTAGATGCATTAAATCCCAAAATATATGCCGCATTGGGGAAAATTTTAGCATACACTGTTAAAAGATTAGGACATTTGCAAGAGAAATATATGGATGTAAGTTTTGTTGGACTGAAGAACTGAACTGTGTAACCTTTTGATGGAAGTTACAGGCACAAAGAAAGGCATGTTTTCATCAGTTAATGTCCACAGTAGACCAAACCGAACTTAAGTTTCTATGCGCATGGAAGTAAGAGAGAGAGAGAGAGAGAGAGAGAGAGAGAGAGAGAGAGAGCTCACAACTCGAACGAAGCTAGCAGCTGGGATAAGCAGATTCCAACTCTTCTGGAAGTAGCGAATTTCTCGGAGAGCTACTGTTCCTGGCCTGAACCGATGTGGTTTCCTCTGACTTTGTGTTGCCGGAGCTTTAGAAAATAAGTATAAAGAATGAACACATTACAAAACCATACATCACCACAATCATCTGTACCAACTTAATCTAAAATTAGATACAGTTTAGAAAAAAAAACGAAAAATAAGAAAACCTCACTTGATGGAGCATTTCTTGGTGCTCTAGCACTTGGTCTTGGACTACGTCTCTGGAGAGAAGAAGCAAATATAAAATGACAATACGAGAAAATAAAACTAACAATTCAATTTAAAAAAAAAAAGGATTGGAAAAGATCAAATCATTAGATAATTGTTTAATTTGACAGTTAACAGGCGTGAATCGATAATCGAAATCTAAAATTTATAGCTCTATCTAGAGTTCAAGGATTGGAACCAAGTAAGCTCCATATGACGATTTAATTTGAAAGGATTTTACAATTTAAGTTTCATTTTCTCCGGATTGAACAAACGAGCACAAAAATGATGTTCTCTAGCCGCTTCTCTTTCAAGCATTTTCTCACTAACAAAACAGACAAAAGTACAAATTACGGAAAGCAATAATCGAGAGAGAGAGAGAGAGAGAGATACCGGAGGTGTGGTTGCTGGTGAAGTTGGGGTGGTTACTCGGTGAGCTGCAATAAACAGAAAGTTAGGGTTTAGAAAGAGAGAAAAACCAGATAGAGATAGAGAGATAAAGAGATCTTACTCGATTTTCTTCCTTTTCGGCTCTGGAGAGAAGCGGTATGTTTGACTCTGGCCATTGAAGGTGCGAGTAGAAACAGAGCGTCCGTTAGCGGGACCGGACTATAAATTTTGGAGCCAGAGATTTTCTTCTTTTTATTTTATTATAATTTTATCCTCGTAAAATATTTATTTTTGCCGCTCAGTGTTGCATTTTGAATAAATGGCCGTTGATGGAGGCCGAAACATATTGAAGGCAAAAATAAGAATGAAAAATAAAAAATTAAATTTATCAAAACAATATAAAAATTATTTTTTTAATTACCATATTTACATATAATAATATTTATATAGTAACTATAATATGATATATAACTAAGAAAATAAAATTTTAAAAATTTTAATACTATATGCTTTTAAATTGAAAAATACAAAATATATATAACTAATGAAATTTAAAAAAATATGAAGGGACATTTTTATAAAATAAATAAAATTTTAATAAATTTGAGTAGACAAATAAAAAAATTATGAATATTTTCACTCATCAATTAAGTAATTGTACTTGATTTTGGGGATCAAAATGGATAAATTAAAAAATTAAGAATTCTTTTGATGTACCCATTAAGTATTAATCAAATTTAAGGATAATTTTATTGCTATGTCATTAAACCCTATTTTATTTTTAATTTATATATATATATATAATTAAATACAAAAGTTATAGTCAACATAAAATATAAATAGACAAATATATTCATTTAAATATGTTTGATTTTGTTAATTAATAATTTAGAATAACCAAACTCTATATATTTGATTGATTTATCAATGAATTAAATAATTTATGAAAAATAGAATATAATTTTAAAATAAATCTTTATGAAAAAAGAAAAAATATCATTTGATATAAATAAATAATTATATATGTGAATGTAAATTAAAAAATAAATAAATTAAAGAAAATGCATAATTTAATAATGTCACTGAATTTTTTTAATTTTTATTAAGTTTTAAATCATACAATATATTTAAATAATACGGAGAATATAAAAACAATATAATATATCACTCATTTTTTTTTAACGAGTTTCCAGAAAATTTGTATGACTGTCTTTCACTCATCTTTGGGCAATATACAAGCCGATTGGGCGGGTTGGCCCAAAATTTTCTTTTAATTATTAGTCCAATATTCAATCCATTTACGACCCACTTATATGGATGTCCATACCCATTTAACCATTTTACCATTTATACTCAGTTACCCACCACCAGTCCACCATCTCTTCAATCAACTAAAAATGAAGAAATCTACATTATTTTCTTGGAGATTTTGGTTTAACATTTTACCAAATTCATTTGTCACTATCCCAATAAAAATTACACATGGTTTGCACATAAAATGTTTTTCTATTGACTTCATAAACTGAACCAAACAGCACTAGTGTGTAAAGATCACTTGAAATGATGTAAATCATGAACTACTACAAAAGATCCACAAACTACTAAGAGCTAAAAGAACATAATCATTTTGTCTGGCAGACCCCAAATCATCTATTTCATGACTTATTTTAAGGTCATCTAAAGATTGATAATCTTATATAACAGAAGCGCAGATTGGATAGCTCACAAAATACCCCTCGAAATTCTGGCAAAACAGTTGCCTGTTGCAGGAAAACACTTGAAAACTTCAATGCAACTATAAGTTTAGGGCTGTTTCGGAGTAGGAGAAGTTGGGGGCTTGAAATCTGGATACTGCAACATAAGAAATGCACATATTTGTTCAGTGGTTAAACAAACAGAAGAAAAGATACTACACACAATAGTTCAAGAAAATTATGCAGTTTTGAAAGTGAGAATTACAGCTGGATATGGTGAAAGTGGCCTTGGAAACCCAGAAAATGATTCTGCTTTCACTGAATTTACTTGGGGAGGTGGCTTAGCAGCAGCTACTGCCTTATGTACTGTACTATCAGCAGCAGCAACTTCTGAACTTGCTTCCATAGGCGGAGGAAGAGCCTTACTTCTTACTTGTGATGGTAGTAGTGCCTTCCCAATTTGCTGAATTTACCATATAAGCATTACAGAAAAAGTTTGCAGTCATGGTTAATAAGAAACACTTAGAAGAAGATTGCTGATTTGTCCTACCATATCAGAATAAAAAACAACTACAATAAAACCACTCTAAAATTATACTCTATATAAGAATAAACTCTATAGCCAATTATAAATAGGAACAAATTCCACATTGTAATAAGTTATAGTTTTTTAGGTCCCATCTTAAGAAAATATGCATCCATATAGTAATAATTATATATGTATATTTCAAAAATATATGTTAGCTTACATTAAAAGATTAAGATGAAATAAAATATTTATTTAAAGTTGTTTGGTACAATAATTTATTCTCAATTTTCTGTTAGTTGAGCTTGTACATCAACTTTAGCAGGCATTATTGATTTGTTAGAAAAAGAAGGAAAGGTCTCGCTTGAATTGGTTAAGGATTGCTTGCCTTGGGTGGTATTGTTGATTTACGGTTTACATTAAAAAAATATTAAATAGAATATAAGAATTTAATATTTTAAAATGATTTTGCATATTTCCAACACTATATGCATGTCTATTTCTTTTTTCAAATGTATATACGCATTAACATAGTCTATTAAGTTATAACATCCTCAAAGTCATAAAATTCTTATGTTCTCAATGGAATGACTAGAAAAAGGTTTTACTGTATCAAAGTTTCAAAGATTAAGTTTGAATACCGTTATCTCATCGACAAGCTCTTTAGGGGCAATCTTGGTGGTCAAGAATTCATCAACTTGTTGCACAGTTTGCTTGCGGTCCTGCCATATAAGGTAAGAGATCATAATGAACGTGAATACAAATGCTACTTCAGGAATAATATTTTTCCTATCATATACATAAAGGCGATACAGTTTTTCTTTTTCAGAGAATGGTTTTTCAGAAAGGAACATGCCTTTTACTTTGTAGGAGAAAATTATGTCTACGTGACAAAGTGTTTTGAATTTTTTTAGGGTATAGAATATGGTTTTCTAGGCATATATCCTATCAGTCTATGTGAAGGCTAACTTTTGGGTTACACCATTAAAATTTCACATAACCTAGAACACATATGATGAAAAAATTCAAATTCAACCACAATTCAATAATGTGTGATACATGACAATTTTCTTCAAGGCAACAGACTTGATGGACATAAAACTACACGGCAATTTTCTTCAAGGCAACAGACTTAATGGACATAAAACTAAAGTTTAAAAGGGACCAAAGGCCTACCTCTGCAAACAGGAGTTTCTTGCTTGCAAACTGAATAAGCACAGCTGAGCCTAATACTTGGAGTATTGTTTCTATCTGGAAAAATGTAGAAAAAACTGAAATCTTGCATCTCTCATCACAAAATTTCCCTATGAAAATTAGGGATAAAAAAATCAATGTAGAAAACGAAAAAGACTGAACAAATCAACCTCTGAAAATGCTAATGCGCCTAAGCCAGCAGCTGCTGCAATCCCAAGGGCGACTTGCAAGGAATCAAAGCTCTCCTGCAAAATTATTGCAATAATTACTACGTAGAAGTGCTCACCTAAAAATTGTTCCGTGAAGGGAGACCACAACTTTACAAGTTATAAGTTTAAAATTTACCCTCCAATAACATATTCTTAGATCAAACTACGAAAGAATTTCAAAAAATAATCTATATATCTCCTTCATAGAAAGAAAAGAAAAGAAGGCCAGAATATTTATGCTCTGTCACAAGTAATAAAGTTATCACGTACATAATTATCATATATTTTAAGCAAAGACATTGATGAATTATTGCATGCTGAAGATAATTTTCAAGCTAATTGGTCTTGATGCTCTGCAATAAACATATATTTATGATGCCTTGATGATTTATTAATGATTCAAAGTCTGAGGTAATGAGCTTAGGGATTCAACAAGGATTTGATACACTCCTCCAGTGGATCATTAGCTCATCATGCTGGCCAGGATTTTGCTGCTAAGACAAGACGATAGGGATTATATTCAGTATGCACCATGCTACAGACAGATTCTCAGGTTATTTCTTACCAGCATCATCACATCCTCTGAAGGCCTTCCATTGCTTTTATCATTCCTCAAACCTAAAGCATGTCAGACCTTAACTGTATTGGTCTTCACTCTTCAGAACAAAACTATGTTTGACATCTTCTTGTATGTAATGCTCAGATGAAATTATTTAAGCCTCTCTCATTTATATTGACGTTTTCAAGTAAGCATAATCAACATAATGTAGGCCCTATTATCCAAAAAAATATATAATGTACATGTCAATTTTTAGGCTCTTTAACCAACATTCCATATTGTTTATTACACCATCATCTATAAATATTGCTGATTGTTTGTTAGCAGAGAGAAGAACAAAAGAACTAGCATAACATCAAGGACCCCTAATCGGTGTAACAAAGTTAAGATTTTACAGTGAAAAGGGAAATAAAAAAAGGCACATACTCCAAGGGCGAAATTGCTAAGATCCAGACTCAATCCTTTACTTGGTGGTATCCAAGGAAGACTACTATTCTGCAAAATAAGAGTCCACGTCAAAGTTTGTATTTGCTTGTTCTGTCAGATGATAAAAGAGACTTGGACACCAAAAGACTAAATACAAAATAAATGGAAATATAAGACCAGAAAATACCATCCAACCCCGGGGTCCTTCTGCTCCATCTTTTATAGCATAAGCAGCTTTAAATCCATTTACACTGATCAACTCTGCAACCAGTTCAGAGTTCCCATCGAATCTGGCTTTCGTCATAAATTTTGCTACATTAGGTTAATATGGTAATTTTAATGACAAACAACCAAGCAGACACTCTAATCTGATTAGCTTATGTGTGACAAAATCACAAAAGGAAAAATTTGTGTTCTGCATGCTCACAAGTATTGGTATGTTGTGCAGTCATGCATGCACGTGAAAGAGAAAAAGAGATAAAGGTGAAAAGATCAACAAAGTTTTCATGTATCGACCTCTTTCAGTCTCCAAATAAGATTCTGTCTAATCTTAAGTTACTTAGCATCTGAATAATTGGTTAAATATTTTAAACCTCCTACTTTTTCTATTCTGCCATTCTTCTTTCTCATTCTATTCCTCATTTTAGAGTTGTACATTATGTAGGGTTTCTCATTAATAATACATCTGCGTTGGTGACAATGGACAAGTTGTAGATGATGTAGGGTTTCTCATTCTACATCATGTTGACAATGCACAAGTTGTACTCCTTGGTGAGGAAATCACTTATGATACTTTGAAATTAATGATTCTAGACATCATGATTTAGAAGTAAGCTATAGACACAACATATTAATGTGGGTAGTATAGAAGTATTATTTGTTACCCATGCTTTATCCTTCTAGCTGGTTTTATCTCCCAAGCCTCAAACATCCCACAGATGCTCAATTGCAAATATACAGTATCTAAAACAAACACAGCCAATGATTTTATACCCTTCTTTTTAAATCAAACCGAAGATCCTATGACCTAAAATTTAGCACATTGTTGCTTATATGAGACATTAAGATTGAGCATGGATTTAGATGGATGTAACTCAATAAGCAATTCAATGCAGGAAGTAACAAAGTTCACAATCTCAAAACCAGCCCTCTGAATTCAAGGGAAAAACAAAACAAACAAAGCCAAAATCTTCTAAATATAATTTTTTTTATTATTTAAAATTTAATCCTTGATATTCTATAATTTCTAAATCATTTCATGAAGAGATAAATTTCATGAAGTACAATCTAATGGTTTAATTTAAAATCTCCCTAATTAACTTATAACATAATTATGATAAGATGAAATCTGTATAACAGAAAGCAATAAATGTGTTCAAAACCTTACTTATCTAGAACAAACAATGTAGTATTTTCTGGTTCTTTGAACTTCAAAGAGAGCTTCTTCAAGAAACCTGGCTTATCTTCACCTTTGTACACAATTGACACTGGCTTCTTTTTGAAACCTCTGATATCAGGACTACCAACTTTTCTCAACTCCACTGGCGCTCTTATATCAAGTAATTGAGCATTTGCATCATCACCCAATACTGCATAAGCCTTTCTTGCAGATTCAACACCCCATGACTTGGATTTCTTTAGAATCTGAGACAAAACCAATGGAACTGCCAAAACTGCAACACTACCAGCTATAACAGTAGGGTTTTCAGTTGCAAAACTGATAACATTATCAAGAACTTGACTGCTATCAAAATCAGGTATAGGGGTGCTCACTGATTGTTCTAGTGCTTCCTCATAAGTTAAAGCTTTAGCGAGACCAGGACTAAGAACTGAAGATAAGAGTAATAGACCTCCATGAAAAGTCCTTGATAAACACCCCTGTATAGTAGGTGGGGTTGTGCTTAGAGAAGAAAAGTTTGAGAATTTGAGTGGGTAAGTAGTGGGGAAGCACAAAAGTTTTCTGGGTTCTGTTCTTTTTTCACAAAGAACAGAAATTGGGGGCAAACCAGCTGCCTTGAAGGCCTGCATGGCAGAATTCTGTCACAAGACAAAAAAATCTGGCTTTTTAAAAAAAAAAAAAAAAAAAAAAAATTATGCAAAGGCTTGAACCACCATGAGGAATGGGTTTTATGCAGATTTTTGTTGGTTTTTAGGATAATTGGATGGAAGGGAAGCAGAGTATGACAAGCCTTAGCTTCAGAGGGAGCAACTTGCTGGTGCACTTTTAGTGGACGGAGGTATTGACGTGGAACGAGAGATTGGTAAAATTTCCACTCATTTTCTGACACGTGGAAGTGAGATGAGAGTTGGTGATCATGTAGGTTTTGATCAATTTGATGGGTGTGAAGATTGTGTGGCTGAGAAATGAACCGAAGTTTTCAGAAGCTAATAGTACATAAAGCTTCAATTCAGCAGTGCAAATCAATCAGACAATTTGCCAAACTGGACCGCTTGTACTTGAAAGTTCTAATACACACACGAACCAACAGTTTAAGAATGATCAACGAAGTTTGTTAAGGTTGAGATTTGAAGGGGAATTGGGATTTGAATCTCTCCCAATAATTTGCTGAAAATTTACTGAAATTATGGATGATAGTGATAAGTTATGCATATCATATATACTATTTGAGCCTCATATGGGATGGATATATAGACAACTGGGCTACCCACATAGGCAAGAAATTTCATTGAATTATTGCACTACTAATGCTAAATCTATCAGCAGCAGAGTCTAGAACATATTCGAAGTGCCTCTTATAATCTGACAGGAGAAATATAGAGCTGGATGTTTCCATATATTATATTTAGACCAGCAAATCAGGCCCAGTAGCAATGGAGCATCAAGCTTCAGTGTTACTAAAAGAAAAATCATGGCTCGGACGCTCAGTTGTAGACATTCGAGGGATAAGCACCCAGCACTACTGGTATTTAATGTCCTCGTAAAATAAGTTTTCATTTCTTTCAACTGCGAATATTCAGTTCAAAAAACTCCAGATGACAACAAAATAAACTCAGTTTTATTTTTTAAAAATATAACTGTACTCGTACTTTTTAAAATAATCAAATTCAGTTAAAAAGAAAAAGAAAGAAAAATCAACTGTCAGTTGCATCAATCTAGAATAAAAAATAAGGTCATGCAACTGTTGGCCCCCTAAGGGCAGACTCTGTTGAACAAGATCATGCATCCTTTGCCAACTCTATTTCAGATTTTAATGGTACGATATTTGCTACACATCAAAAATTGAAAATGAACAATTAAACCAAGAAATATGTTGGCCAATGGCCAATAAATTCCATCGACTGAATCTGAACTGATCAAAATTTGTTACAATTGAAAAAGTTATCACAAACTAATAAAAACAAAAACTACAATAAATGTACAAAAAAATAACTTCAACAAACAACAGGGGGGGGGGGGGGGGGGGGGGGGGGGGGGGGGGGGGGGGGGGGGGGGGGGGGGGGGCGGGGGGGGGGGGGGGGGGGGGGGGGGGGGGGGGGGGGGGGGGGGGGGGGGGGGGGGGGGGGGGGGGGGGGGGGGGGGGGGGGGGGG
>CANXYC010912270.1:0-10613 GCA_948193065.1 Aleurites moluccanus | reverse complement strand
CAAGAAGGTTATTGAGAAAGGGTTGCCAAAGGTATTTGGCATATGTCCGGGATACCAATAAGGAAGTGAGAGGGATGGAGTAGATTCCTATAGTCAATGAGTTTCCAGACGTGTTTCCTGAAGAATTACCTGGTTTGCCACCGGATAGAGAAATAGAGTTTGCTATAGAGTTGCTACCTGACACGAGTCTGATTTCTATTCCTCCCTACCGTATGGCACCAATTGAGTTAAAAGAGTTGAAGACTCAGTTGCAAGATCTACTTGACAAGGGATTCATTAGACCCAGTAGTTCACCGTAGGGAGCACCTGTACTCTTTGTGAAGAAGAAGGATGGTTCTATGAGGCTATGTATAGACTACAGGCAACTCAATAAGGTAACTATCAAGAATAAGTATCCTTTGCCAAGAATAGATGATTTATTTGATCAGTTGCAAGGTGCAAGTCATTTCTCCAAGATAGATTTGAGGTCAGGGTACCATCAGTTGAGAATTCGGAATGAGGATGTATCGAAGACGGCATTCCGGACCAAATATGGACACTATGAGTTCTTAGTGTTGCCATTTGGATTGACCAATGCACTAGCTGCATTCATGGATTTGATGAATAGGGTGTTTAGGCCATGCTTGGACAAGTTTGTCATTGTGTTTATTGATGACATTCTTGTATATTCTAAGAGTAAAGAAGAGCATGAGGAACACCTTAGAATTGTGTTGCAGACTTTGAGGGAGCATCAGCTGTTTGCTAAATTTTTAAAGTGTGAATTATGGCTTGAGAATATGGGCTTTTTAGGGCATATAGTGAGCAAAGAAGGAATTAAAGTTGATCCTAAAAAGGTTGATGCAATTCTTAGCTGGCCTAAACCCATGAATGTTTCAGAAGTTAGAAGTTTCTTGGGTTTGGCAGGCTATTACAGGAGATTTGTTCAAGATTTTTCCAAGATTGCAGCTCCTTTGAGCAAGCTTACCCAGAAGCAAATTAAGTTTCTTTGGTCGGATGTATGTGAAGATAGCTATCAAAAGTTAAAGACTTATCTCACCACGGCACCTATTCTAGCTTTGCCGTCGGGTGAAGGAGGATATGTGGTGTATTGTGATGCATCGAGAGTGAGGCTTGGTTGTGTACTTATACGGCATGAAAAAGTGATAGCCTATGCTTCTAGGCAGTTGAGGAAGCATGAGATGAATTATCCAACTCATGATCTTGAGATGGCTGCAGTAGTGTTTGCATTGAAGATCTGGTGAACTACTTGTATTGTGAGAAGTGTGAGATTTTCACAGATCATAAGAGTTTGAAGTATATATTCCAACAGAAAGATCTTAATCTTAGGCAAAAAAGGTGGGTTGAATTGCTTAAGGATTATGACTGTGAAATCTTATATCATCCAGGGAAAGCTAATGTTGTAGCTGATGCACTGAGTAGGAAGTCCTTGGGGAGCTTAGCCCATATTCAAGTGAGCAGAAGGCCTCTAGTGAGGAAAGTGAAGAGATTTCATGATATGGGGAATCAGTTTGGAATTGTCAAATTCAGGAGTGCTTTTGGCAAATTTCCAAGTCAAGACGATTCTCATAGATCAAATTAAAGAAGCTCAAGACAAAGACCCTCAGTTGGTGAAGATAAAGAATGATGTGCGATCAGATAAAGCTCCAGGATTTCATGTGGTTGATGGCACATTGAGGCATGGTAACAGGCTATGTGTTCCAGCAGTTGATGGGTTAAGAGATATGATTCTTAAGGAAGCACATCATGCCAAGTATAATGTGCATCCAGGTGCAACGAAGATGTACCATAACATCAAGAATTCATATTGGTGGAGTGGAATGAAAAGAGATGTTGCTGAATATGTATCCAAATGTCTAACATGTCAGCAAGTCAAGTTCGAGCATCAGAAACCATCAGGATTACTCCAAAAGTTGCCTTTGCTGAAATGGAAATGGGAGAGGGTGACTATGGATTTTGTGGTTGGATTGCCAAGAACTTCAAGGGGCTATGACTCAATATGGGTCATTGTGGATAGATTAACCAAGGCAGTTCATTTCCTACCAGTCAAGACAACTTATGAAGCTTCTCAGTATGCCCAAATTTATGTGGATGAGATTGTCAAACTTCATGGAGTTCCAGTTTCAATTATCTCAGATAGAGGTACTCAGTTCACCTCGATGTTTTGGCAGAAATTGCAAGAATGTCTTGGTACTCAGCTTGATTTCAGTACAGCATTCCATCCGCAAACAGATGGACAATCGAAGAGGACCATCTAAACTCTTGAAGACATGCTAAGAATGTGCATTCTAGACTTTGGAGGGAATTGGGATGCTCACTTGCCATTGATAGAGTTTGCCTACAATAATAGCTACCATTCCACGATTCAAATGTCTCCTTATGAAGCTTTGTATGAAAGAAAATGCAGATCTCCTTTGTATTGGGATGAAGTTGGAGAAAAGCATATTGAAGGACCGAAATTGATAAGGTATACTTCAGAAAAGGTTTCAATGATCCGAGAAAGATTGAAGACAACTTTTAATTGACAAAAGAGTTATGTCGACCTAAAGAGGAAGGATTTTCAGTTTTCCATTGGAGATCTTGTGTTTCTAAAGATTTCTCCAATGAAAGGAGTTCTATGGTTTGGCAAGAGAGGAAAGTTGTCTCCAAGATTTATTGGACCTTCTGAGATTTTGAATAAGGTTGGGGAGGTTTCATATAAGTTGGCTTTGCCTCTTAGCATGGACAAGGTGCATCCGGTATTTCATGTATCGATGCTTCATAAGTATGTGGCTGATCCTTCTCATGTGCTTCAAGTGTCGGAAGTGGACCTCCAACTGAATTTGACATATGAGGAAACTCCAATTTCTATTGTGGATCGAATGGTTAAGAAGTTAAGGAACAAGGAGATACCAATGGTTAAGGTCCTATGGAGAAATCAAGCTTTGGAAGAATGCACATAGGAGAGTGAGCAAAACAAGCAAGATAAATATCCCCATCTCTTTCAGGCTTGAGGTAGATTATTATAAATTTGAAGACGAATTTATTTAAGGGGAGAAGAATGTAATAACTACCATTTATTGTTATATTTTAATTATTGTGTAATTGATGAATTTAAATTAATTAAGGATGAGAATATTTGAGGAATCCAGAAATTTCTGGGTTATAGGATTTTTTAAGGCTGAATGCTTGATCTTAAAGAAATAATTTGGTAATGTGTAAAACATAAAAGTTGTGAATTTATGTTTCATCTTCAATTCTGTAAAATGGTTTGATAAAATTCTATATCTGTAAGGATTTATGTCTCCTTGAGCAGGACTTGTTTGATTTAGTATTTCTGTAGGAAGTCTGTGTCTGTTTGAAATTTTTGGAAATGATTGATGTAGTTTAAGCCAAAGGTGTAAACATGAGAAATGTTTCTTTGTGTGTTGTGATATTAGCTGTAAAATTTCAAGAATTTTGGATAAGTATAACTCAGTCGAGAGTGAAATTTATCAGGTCCATTCGGATGAATTTTGGGGCAGTAAGTCTGAGTGAATTTAGAAAGTCACCATGGTCAGTGTAGTTACCTTTATGATTTGAATTTTTGATATGTTGAGCCCCTACATGTATATTTTAAGTAACAAAAAGAATCAGGAAGTTTGGATGTTTGTAGCTCATTTACGAGCTGATTGAGTATAAGTTATCAGGGAAGAGTCTCAGTTTGGGCAGAGACCGGTTATGGCGAGGTGGCATTTGCGAGCCGGCAATACGAGCAAGCGAAGTGGAGAAGTGTCAAGGTGAGATTGCCAAAGTGGAAATTGGCGAAGAGGCATATGCGAGGTGGCATATGCAAAGAGGAGTTAGGCGAAGAAGGATTTGGCGAGGTGGCGTTATGCGAAGAGGGAATGTGCGAAGTGGCAGTTTTCGAGCAGAGTTTGGTGAAGAGGGAGATAAGCGAAGCGAGTTGGCGAAGAGGCAAAGAGACATGTCCGAGGTGGCATATGCGAGGAAGAGTTCGTGAGGAGAGTTTGGCGAGGCAGCATATGTGAGGTGACATATACGAGCTGGAAAGTGTGAGCTGGGAATGGCGAGATGGCTTATGTGAGGTAGCATTGCCGAGGCAGGTTGGCGAGGAGAGTTGGCGAGTGAGATTTCTGGGCAGTAGCCTATTTAACCCAGTAGCCAGTAGCGTTTTCTTCACGATTTTTCTTTCCTCTTTCTTCGTTCTTCTTCAGTTTTTCTCAGAATTGTTCCATTTCTTGTCTAAGGCATTAATACTTAAAATTAATGCATTAGATCTCTAGATTAGCATATTTTAAGGCAGAAATTGTCAGATTTAAGCAAAAAATTTCAGGAAATCAGTTTTTGGAGAAATAAGGTAAAATTCTTCAAATTTCATATTCTTTTAGATTAATTAAATCTGGCAGTTAGAATAATTAATTATGGGTGTATAGAAATTTATTGCAAGCATTTTAAGGTTATACACTGTAATTAATGTTGGAGGAATTAGAATTAATGAACTGTCATGAATAGTAACATGAACAGTACATTTGAATTAAATGCAAATTTTTCTTTAAGAGATGAATTAAATTGATATTGGGAATTAAGAATAGAAACTCTAAGATGGTTAATTATTAAGAAATCATGTTGAATATTGTTGATTTAGGAAAACCCTAATTTTGAATATTTGGGAAAATTTCTTAGGAGAAAGAAATCAAGGAAATTGAGGAGTTTGGAGTTGAGCAATCTGTTAAAGAAAATTTAAGGAGAAATTGTGTTGAAGTAAGTATGAACATTGCATTTTTTTGCTACTTTCTTGACATAACATGACCAAATATTCTTAATGTTCACCTACATAATTCTTATATGCATGATATTGTATTATTGAACCATGAGATGATAATTCTATGATACCCTTGAACTGAAAATTTCCAGCTATTACATGTGATTTCTAAATATATGTATATAATGTAAGTGACTTGGTCAAACTTCTTGGATCAAGTTCATATGATGCCCACTTGTTTCTTATTTGTTAAATTTGATCGAAATTATGAGATATGTTGATGGTCTTGTGACCAATATGTTCTTGTGAGATGAAACCATATAACCCTATGGATAGAATGCTCTTCCCAATGAGAGTAAATTCATTGGTCCATTGCGCACTTTGGGAACCTAATTGGTAGGGTTACTGTACCAGTTTTCCACTTAGAGGGGACCACGAGCTCTAGGCATATGTTTGGCCAAGCATGCGTTTGCGATAAGGTAGCAAAGACTACTGATACGCTCTGTTGTGATTGGTAGCATGGCTATCGATGCACTCTGTAGTTCTACCATGATATTTGATAGTGCTATTCGATTGTGAGCACTTCTGTTTCTTATAAGCCTAACCACTTCTAATTCTACCCATGTTCTTGAAATTGATATTTCTTTCGGATTATGTATATATATATATATGTTTATGTATTTCTTTCTTATTGCATGTTCATATCTTACTGAGTTGAAGGCTCACTCCTCTTCTGTGGATTTCAGGTGATAGTGTAGCTCGTAAGGGAGCTAGTAAAGTAGATCAAGCTTCTTGACTCATTCTTCCAAGAAGCCTTCATTGTACTTATTTTAGAATATGATTATGTATATTCATTATATGGTATTATGACACAATATGTATTGGGAGTATACTCTAGAGTTACGTAGCTAGTCTTTTGAGGATGATAATATTTTGATGTATGATTTATTGGGTTACTCTTGTTCCTTAGTGATGTGGGATGCATCTTTTGATTAGTAAGGAACAGGAGGAAAAATTCTGAAATGATAATGGTAATAGTATAATTGATGCTTAAATGGATTTATAGAAATGATCATTGTATGATATCTATATGTACTTTGAAGGTGTAATAAATGAGATCCAGGTTATGAGAGTTCTACGAGTTTATGGTGGCCTTAAACCTACCCTTGCCCTAGGACCGTCGCACCACTGGAGTTGGAGTGTGACAAAAGTCAATAAGACATCAATAATAATCAATTAAACGATGACCAAAGGTCTAACGACCAAAAATTTGAACAAACATAATTTGGTCATTTGCGGCCAAAGAGTTGACGCAATTGGCATGCCATTGTCGCTGGCAACGGTAGCATTTTAATGGTTGGCCTATGGATTTTTCGGCATGATTTCGGTGCAATATTGACATTGCCCCAATTATCAACAAACACGCATATGAAAAGCAATTTATATGCAACAACCACAACTCAATAATCTTCAACAAACATATCAATTTGGCATGGAAAATAAGTCCAACACCAACGCACAAAATTAGGCAAACCAATTAGGGTTTGGCCAAAATGGGTTTTTCATATATGGATTTCAAATGGCATTTTAACAATTTAGTCATGTAATTTGATGCATAAAAGACTCACTTGACACTCCAAATCACCAAGCAAACTTGATTTGCTACCTAAATCCTCAGTTCCTCGATATAGGCCAAAATCGGCAATTTTCTCCGATCGAATTTTTTACAACAATACGAACATCAATTAAACCAATAAATACCCTATTGACTTATTCTATTTCCAATTTACACATCCTAACTCATATGCATAAATTCATTTCTTACAACTTCACTTTAGGGTTTGAAAATTGGAGAAAATTGTTTAATGCATCAATTGATGCAATTAAACCATTTACCCAATCCTAACAACATATAAACAACCTAATTAAACCATAAAATCAAACAAATAAACAACTTATCCCAAAAACCCTAAATGGACGAAATCTTCAATGGAGGAGTTCTTGATTTTCCTTGAATTTCTATGGTTGATTTTGATAAATTTAGGTTTGTATGGTTTTAAATTCAAGTTTCCAACAACTTCTTTTCACAAATCAAAGGAAGAAATCAAATGGAAAAGGAAGAAAGTGGCCACAGGTGGAAGAAAAGAAAAATGTCAAAAATTTGTCTAAGTCTTGCTTATATAGTAAGACAAAAATGGCAAATTTCTCTTTTGGTCCTCTAACTTTTCAAAATTTGCTTTTGGTCATTTTCACTTGGTAATTCATTCCGACAATTTCGTCGGGAATTGGATTTCAAAGTGAATATTCAAACATCCTATTTTTATTAATATTAATTAATAAAAGTAGTTTCAGAGCCGTTTTGAAAATCATACTGCCGAAATTTCACTATTTCCCCAAAGTACCTTTTATTTACGGTTTTGTCATCGCTTACTTTATCAGTGTTCTTAAGCATTTTTCTCAATTTTTTTTTACTGTATTCACACAAGAATATACATTATCATTTATCCTCAATCCAAATTCAAAAATTCATCCATTGACCGTACTGCCATTTTTGCGGCAGCAATATCGGTACCGACAATTTCCAAAAAATTTTCTCATTTTCACTCTAACTGAGTTTTTAAAATTATCCTTAGCCATTTCGATAACTTTAATCCACATACTGAGAATTTATTTCACAAAAACATGATATGCATATATATAGGGTATTATAGTTCTGAAAGCAGTCTTGGGTACATCTTCCTTCCTAATTCTCAACTTATGTACCCATATCTTAAGTCAATCTTTGAGAAGTGACTGGCACCCTTCAATTGATCAAATAGATCATAAATCTGAGATAGGGGATATTTGTTCTTCACAGTGACCTTATTCAACTGCCGATAATCTATACACATCCTCAGCGAGCCATCTTTCTTTTTTAGAAACAGTACTGAAGCGCCCCGTGGAGAACTACTTGGTCTAATAAATCCTTTATCTAACAATTCTTGCAGTTGCACTTTTAACTCTTTCAATTCTTTAGGTACCATTCTATAAGGAGGGATGGATATAGGATCAATGTCTGGATACACCTCAATCTCAATCTCAATCTCCCTATCTGGGGATAGCAAATCATCAAGGAAGACATCAGGAAATTCCTAGACTACAGGTATCTGATCAATCCCTGTTGAAGTCTTCTATACATCCACCATATGTGTCAGATATGCTGTATAACCCTTCCTTATCATCCTTCTAACTTGGATAACTAAAATAAGACTGATTCCATATTCATATTTGTCACCCTGGAATTCAAATACCAGTTGCCTCTCTGGCTAGAATATGATTTTCTTCTCATAACAGTTAATAATTGCACGATGCATTGTTAACCAATCCATAACTAAAATCATATCAAGTTCTAATACAGACAGTTCTATCAAATCAGCACGCATAATATTATCATCAATTTCAATGGCACATCCCAGATAAAATATTTCACTTTTATACTCTCTCTCATAGGTGTGGTTATCTCTAAAGGTATACTCAATAATTGTCTCTCCTTATTCAGCTTAGGTGCAAACAATGGTGAAACAAAGGAATGTGTAGCACTCGAATCAAATAATGCTTATGCTAGTTCATTCTGAATAAGGATCAAACCTATAACTGCATTGTCCGCTCTCTATGCCTCCTAGGTATTAACAGTAAAAACTCAACCCTGACCTCTACTTGTTGGGGCTTGACTGCTGCTAGGTGCCTAACCTCTGCCTCAGCCCCTAATTAGAGCATCTCTGGTAACATTTTGGCTCATTTGTGCTATTGGTTGAGACACTATAGCATATGGCTATTATTCCCCCCACATAAGACATCTGTTAATGAAGTGCCCATATTACCCACATTTCAGATAGGCACCTAACTGTCGACGACATTCCCCACCGTGCCTTTTACCATAGAAAGTACAAATAGGCACACTAGGCATCTGAGTAGTAGGTCTGGAGGAAACCTATAAATAAGTAGGAGCTGAATGCACTGGAGGACCCCTACTTTGTGTCCTTCTTTGACTACCTGATGGAGGTCTCTGATCAAATCGGGGCATTGACTCTGTCTATCTAGGTTGGGAGTTGCTCTCCCCTCTTCTACTCTGTGTACCATGTCCTTTCTTCCTCTTCATATCTCTTTTAGCTCTCTCTGACTTGTACTTTTCCTCCATTTGGTTGGCCTTATCAATAATAGTAATCAGAAATGTGAATTTAGTAGCAAAAAAGACATTATGCAGTGAAGCATGTAATCCCCTCCTAAATCTGCTAATAAGGTTTGCCTCAGTAGGAGAAATCCGAGTAGCATATCTGCTCAACCTGATGAACTCATCAGCATATTCCTTAACAGTCTTATTACCCCGCTCTAATTGCTCAAATGTCATGACCCGATCTGGCAAGCCCCGACTGTCCTAGGGTGTGGGAGATGCCAAGGTGACCGGCACCTGTAGAACCCATCAATCACATCAATACAATCTCATACTATAACAATATTACAACGGAAACATCTATACCCATCATCAATCATATAACAGTCTATAATCGTACACTCACATAATCACTATTCATTCTGATACTCTGTCATTCATTTTGTTACTTTTTGTAATTACCATAACATATCATTAATTAATCTCCAATATACTCATACATACATGTACATACACTAACTATACCGTACAAAACCCATGGAGCAGCTAGGATATGAACATACAAAAATATTCAGTGTTTAATATAATTACACTACTATAAAACTGCAGAATCCATAGAGAGTTAAAATACTGGGATATATGCCTCCTACTTTGCACCTGGGGAGGGAAACAGTGAAAGGGTGAGTATATATGATACTCAGTAAATCTAATATGCATTGACCAATAATGGAATATCAATAAACAATAGGCAGATGAAATAAGTGAATTAATCTGCTTAAAAACTATGGAATGCAGATTTAATTACAGAATATGACTGTAAGTCAATAATCACCTCAATGAATAGTATATCATATGGATAAGATATATAATGACAGATATAAAGCCATACATATAAAAATGTGTCAAGCACAAATCAATCTCATATCAATATACATAAGACGGATCAGGTCATATGACTAGGACTCATAGCCCTTCCCAGTTAGGGTATAACAATATACATTGTGCACAATGCCGATAGTATGTACTCACTACCCTATCGGGACGATAGCTCTGTCAAATCACATCGGAATCAATAGAATCAATAAACACATCAATACATACCATTCTCAATAATGGCATCACCAAGTATCAATAACTCATCATCAATCAATTCAATAAGCAATAGCATCAATAAGACATCAATAACAATCGATTATACAATGACCAAAGGTCTAGCAACCAATAATGGGATCAAACATAATTTGGTCATTTACGGCCAAGAAGTTGACGCAATTGGCATACCATTGTCGCTGGCGACGATGGCATTCAAATGGTTGGCCTATGGATTTTTAAGCTAGACATTTTATCGAACACATTGTGTGCAACAATGAAATGATATTTTGGAAAGGTTTTGGTGTAATATTGACATTGCCCTAATTATCAACAACAACACACAATGTAAGCAATTCCATAGGTATTAAATACAACTCAATAAACATCATCAAGTGTAATATTCTTAGTGAAACCCTAACCCTAGAACCTTGAACCTTAGTTGAAAACCTAAACCCTAGTGCCTTAAACCTAGGGGGAGTTAGGGATATTTGCATGAGTTGGTGTCCTTATGTGTTTTATGAATTTATTCATGTGTTTAAGTGCCATTGATTGCCTTATATGTTATATGATTGACTTGATGAAATTATATATGATTGATAAATATTGTGTTATATGATTTAAAGTGTGTGT
>CANXYC010912016.1:0-27548 GCA_948193065.1 Aleurites moluccanus | reverse complement strand
TTTATTTATCTTTTAAAGAAAAATCTGCATTTAATTCGGAGTTACTGTTCATGTTACTATTCATGACAGCCTCAACATTCTGATTTCCTTCCACATTAATTACCATTAATGACTTCAGATTACTTGCAATAAATTCTATATACCCAATATTAATTTTTCTAACTCATAGACTTAAATAAATCTAAGGAAAATAACTTAAGAAGAAAATTTACCTTATTTTCCTCAACACTGAAATTTCTGAAATCCTTGCTTAAACTGATGATTTCTGCCTTAATATAGAATAATCTAGAAGTCTAATGCATTAATTTGAGTATTAATGCCTTAGAAAATAAAATGAGACTAATCTGAGAAAAGACTGAAAATTAACGAAGAAAGAAAGAAGGAAAAAATCGTGAAAATGCTACTGGGATTGTTGGGGTTAAATAGACCACTGCCCCAGAAAACATGCTTGCCAGCTCGCCATTCTCACTTCGCATTATCCAGCTTGCACTTTCCAGCTTGCCAAACTGATCCGGCAATGCCATCTCGCTATTCCAGCTCGCATATGTCACCTAGCATATGCTGCCTCGCCAGACTCTCCTTGCGATCTCTTCCTCACATAAGTCACTTCGCTTCTTCGCCTCTTCGCTAAACTCTGCTTCATGAACTGCCACTTCGCACATTCCCTCTTCGCATAATGCCACCTCGCCTTTCCTTTTTGCCAAACTTCTTCGCCAAATTGTCTTCGCCAAACCTCTTCGCCAAACTCTTTTCGCCAAACCTCTTCGCCAAACTCTCTTCGCCAAACCTCTTCGCCAAACCTCATCGTCAAACTCTCTTCGCCAAACCTCTTCGCCAAACCTCTTTGCCAAACTCTCTTCGCCAAACCTCTTCGCCAAACCTCATCGTCAAACTCTCTTCGCCAAACTCTCTTCGCCAAACCTCTTTGCATATGCTACCTCGCATATACTTCTTCGCCAATTGCCACTTCGGCAATTTCACCTCGCCACTTCGCCACTTCTCATTGCCAGCTCGCAAAATGCCACTTTGCATTTTGCCGGCTCGCCTTAGCCAGATCCTACTAAGTTGAAACTCTTCCTCGGCAACTTAGACTTAACCAACTTGCAAAAGAGCTACAAACATCCAAACTTACTAATTCTTTTTGCCATTTAAAATAGATATGCAGGTGCACAACATATCAAAAATTCAAATCACTAAGATCAACACATAGACCATGGTGACTCTCCAAAAGTCACCCAAACTTACTGCCCCAAAATCCAACCGAACAGACCTGATAAAATCTACTCTCCACTGAGATATACTTATCTAAAAATTCTAAAATTTTACAGCCAACATAACAACACACAAAGGAATATTTTTCATGTTTACACCTTTAGCTAAATCTGCCCCAGTCATTCCCAGTAAATTCAAACAGACACTGCCTTTCTGCAAAAATACTCAACCAGACCAGCCTTCCTTAAATAGACATAACTCATCACACTCACAGAATTTTTCCAAACCAATTTATAGAATTATTTAGGACAAACTCACAACTTTCTTGTTTTACACTATACCAAATTTTTTCTTTAAGATATGCAATTATCATCACAAAATCCTGCAACTGCAAATCATAAATTCTAGAATTTTCAAACATTCATATTTGAAATTACTCAACTCTCCAAACATACAATTTAATAAAAATACAACAAAATGGACATATATCACATTAAGCCTAGTTTTGCATGTTTATTGTTATAATGCATAGTTTAGACTCTAAGCTTGAAAATTGGCATGCTTATTATTATGTGACAATAACATAATTAAATGTATAGTTAAATGACTTTAAAATGAACATGATGTCATGAATGAACAATTTGATCATGGACTTTAAATGCCTAAGGCATGATTGAATGAATGCAAACTTTATTGCCATGCAATACAAAATACTTATTGTAGGTTAGCATGTCATGTCTAGGTTAGTTGTCAAAAGTAGTTTGGCTTGTGAATAATTTAGTTTATGCATTATTATTTTGATGAGCTTTGGTCACTTGTATATGAACCAAATGGTTAAAGTATCATGGTTATATATTTTGTATAATGCATATGATAAACTTGATTTTTGGTATGATTATAAGGAAGTATGCCATTTTGTAAAGTATGTTGTGTATACATTTGTGTTGTATGAGCAAACCATGTAGGGAAAAAATAAAATAAATAACATAAAGTTTGTAAGGCCTAAGCATGCATGAAAGATAAACGGGCTTAGAATATATTAAGGCCCAAAAATGCAAAGTCCAAGGTGCACATGTTTCGTTTAATGCATTAGATTATGGAATTCAATTTCCTTTTTTGATATTTCTTTACTTTAAGATATTGAATGAATGAATGTTTATATGATTATGTGAATATCTTGTTAAGGTTAGATGATTCATTTCTCCTTCCATTTCTTTAGGGATAGTACGAATTGAGGTAGTGCAATGAATATGAACATTTTAGGAAATCATAAGATGTGGCCTTGTGAGATTGTATAATTTACTAGACCTCATATAATTCTGTCTAAGGAGGTTGGGTTTTAAGTAAGATTGTTTGTGACTCCTCTAATCTTTTCTGTGAATTATGGTTGGTCTGGTTTGTAGTACAGTTGAATGTGTTCTATGATAAAACTTACATTTTTTGACTTATGGATTGTTTCCTTAAATGATATGCCTTCTTTATTGTGTAAGATAAATTGGGGATATGCTTAAGTTATTTTGCCTATAATTTCTAGCTAAATAGAGAGGTTGGCCAATGACTAGGTGGGTTGGGGTACCTAACACCTTCCCCAATCTGTATTCAGTTTTCTAACCTGGATCTCTGGATAAGGCGGCCCGGTGTTTAGACAGGAATAAAATCATCACTCATTTCCTAGAGGAAGGAAATGCATTGCATTTATGTTCTCGGTTACACCTTTAATTGATTGACGACTCCTTTCCTCAGTTTGGTTAATCCTTATCGATATATCTTAGGTTCAAATCAAGACTGTCGCCACAAAAGATACCACAACCACCATGTGTCACACTATGCTGCACTCGCTAGAGCTCCTCCATGAAATTGCATAACTACTCTTTTGCCTTGCATAGTAGGTGTTAGGCGTCAAAGTTATCTTGGTGGAGAAGAGCGAGAGGAGATGACAGAGTAGAGGGATCTAAAAAGAGAAGGCATTTTATTGAAGAACAAGAAGCTCAGAAAGAGAGGAAGATGAATATTGGGCCATTTGGCAACTATATGGAGCAAAAAGCAGAAGTTGTATGTCGAGAAGGGACAAAAAGGACTAGTATAAGGGTGAGAGATGTATGGCCTCACCTTCATGCCGTAACCCTAATGAAACTAAGATCTTCATCTTTTTTCTTTTTTTTAAAAAAAAATTTTTAATTTTAATATTTTATTGTTAATTAAAATACATGAATAGGTCCTACAAATTTACTTTACTAAAATAAAGTAATGTCCATTTGATTAATTAACAGACAAATCCTTAATTAATTCAGAAATTAAGTATAAAGGGAAAATTGGTCCTTTTTTTTAAGTGACTCAAATTGAACTTTTGATCAAAGTTTAGATTCTGAATTGGTTATTTCTCCAAAATTTTTATATCAAATTATTTTTTCTAATTTTTATATCACTTTTTAACTCATAATATTAGAATAAAAATCTCATATTAAATAAACATAAAAAGGTTGTAAAATTTTCCCTAAAAAAAATCAAAATATGATATAATATTCAAGCTTATTAGCTATTAATTTAGAATTTTAGTGTTCTCATATAATATTAGAATCAATTTTACACTTTCATTTTGTACACCTTCGCGCTCATATTTGCAATCTGGATATAATGGTTTGGCCTGAGTCTAATTCCAAATAACTTATTGTTTTATGACATAATTCGGACTAAAAATGGCTCACCTAAATTATATAGATAGTAACTAGTTGGATCTTATAAGTTATTTTCTATTTTCATTCCTAACCAATGTGGTATTGACTCATGTTTATTAATATGCTAGTTTAACCTAGTACTTCAAGCATGCCACCTGATTAAGTTGTTACATTTCTCCCCATTTGAGATTTGATATCCTCGTTCTAACCCAACAAGTTCATATTTTTATAAATGGGTCGAAGTCCAGCCTATGACTGGTATCTAAGATGGTTCTATCTCGTGCTCTACTTCAAGGAAAGACTTTTTTTTTGTGCGTCCAATAGATTCACACAATCTGACTCCAAGCTGATTCTGATACTATTTGTAAAATATGATCCAGTTAAGTTGTGACGAGGACATTGTATCTCAAATAATAAGAGAAATGTAATATCCTATTTAGGTGACTAAACTGGCTTGAAATGTTAGGTTAAATTAGTATGTCAACAAACAAGAGTCGATATGGCATTGGCTTGGAATAGAAATGAAAAGCTATTTATAAAATCTAGTTAGTTTCTATAATTTGAATTAATCATTTTAGATCATATTGTATCTATAATGATATATTATTTAGAGCTAATTTCGAGACTACCATTACAGTGAATTGTCATTCCTTTGTACCACTTTCAATTTGCATGCCTACACTTTCTTGTATATCCCATGAATAACCCTTTCCCAGGTAAAGTTCTTATTTCGTGGCATATGTGTTTATTTAAAATTAATGACATGTTTTTAAGTTCTAATGATTTAAAAAATTTAAAATTTTGTGTTATTTTAATTTTGTTCAAAATTTTAAATTTTATCAATTTTGTTCTAATTTTTAAATTTAATTATAAATATGGTCAACTCTCAAAATTAAAATGTCAAATGACCTAAAAAATCCAAAATTTTGTGTCATTTTTAATTTTATTCAAAACTTTAAATTTTATTAATTTTTTTCAATAATTTTAATTTAATACAAGTTCAACTTAATTTACAGTTTTTAAAATTAAAAATAATATAATAAACTTAATTTAATGTGTAACCTTTAAACTTATTTTCATTTCTACAAGATACATAGGAAATTAACTTTCAATTTGAAAAGATATTTAAGTTTAAATCATTTTAAAATTTATTACAATTAAAGAGAAGTTTCAAATAATTTTATTCTAAGTGGAGTTTGAATTTAAATTTTTCATTTCTAATTATTGAAAAAATGTAATGTAGTCAATGAGGTTTTTTTTTTTTTTTTTTTTTTTTTTTTTTTTTTTTTTTTTTTTTTTTTTTAAATTAAGTCTAATGTACATTTTCAATGGAATAGATATACCTAATGTTTTTAAAATCGGATCGGTTAAAGAACCGATGAAGTCAGAGGGTTAGAGGTTCGACCAGGTCGAACTGGTTAAACTAGAAAAAATGATACATATATATATATATATATATATATATATATATAATTTAACATTTATTATATGTATGATGAAAATAAATATAATTTGACATTTATTATTTTTGATTAAAAATAAAAAAATTAAAAAAAAATTCTGACCCTCTCGAATCGAAAAAACTAATCTGGTTCGATCGGTTCACTGGTTTTTTAACTGGTTTGAGGGATGATTTTTAAAGGCTGAATTTTTTTGGTTCGATCGACCAGTCTGGTCCGATTTTAACAATAATGGATATGCCACTCTTTAAAATTAAAAATAACATAATAAACTATCAATAAAATAGATATTCTAATAATTATATAAATCATGTGCAATAAAAAAAATTAATATATATGCAGATAATTTTTTTTATTAAATAAAATAGTAAATTGAATTGCAATAAAATTATCACACCCTTAAACCAAGGATGTGATGATCCTAGGGTATGGGTAGGTTTAAGACTATCAAAAACTCGTAGAATACCTAAACATCACCTGTGGCAACAACCCAATAACATCTATATCCATTCTCAAATCCATGTTCATAATCATCATTTATATGTCATATCAGCTTGTGATATAATCGTCCAAAATATATTCAACTTGTTTACAATGGATCAAAGGCAAATGAAATCCTCCATCAAATAGGAACAAGTGACAACCCAAAAGTAATGTATCAGAATAATATTACAGACCTTTCAGATAATTTTAGAGCTCTAAGAGTATTACAATCCTAAAATAATAATTAACATTCAAAATATCAGAGTACATACTTGGACTAGCTTCTTGGAGGAAGGAAATTAAAAAGCTCTATGCTCTATCTTAGGACTAATAACTCTAGCACCTGAAAACTACAACAAAAGGAGGATTAGCCTTCAATTCAATGAATTATGTATATGTCATACCTGCGGTTCATAATCAAAATTGATGTTCAAAAGCAATATTTGTATCTAGATATAACAGAAATAAACAAAGGGCTCATATTGTAAAAATCGAAATATAATATCAAATGACATACATATCAGAGTCATAAATCAAAGGGAACCTACAAGGAATGGCACAACATAGATATATACATATAATATAAGGTAAAGTAATGTAAACGTCAAAACAACAGAGAACAAAACAAGATTCTAACGACATCCATACAAAATAAGAGTACTACGATCTCCATACAAAGTACATGTGTTTGCGCTAACACACGCCTAGAGAAACTTTGTCCTCCTATAGGAAGGATCTTGATACTTTAGACTCTATCAGTTGAGTCACTGGTGCACATGGTCTTATGATTTATCTCTCATAGGTAAGGTGTTCTGATACTAACACATACTTGGTTCATAATATAAATATTAGCGTTGATAATAAATATTAAACAAAGATATTGTTAATCAAATGGATTAGGTAACAATGAAAATTTCAGAATAATAAGGTTATAATATAATAGTGAGTTAGTTCCAAAGAAATAGGTAGCATGCCCAACTCAATAATTATAACAATGGGTAACAAAAGATATTATAAGTTAAGCAACACTTATTTTAAAGGGATTTAATGATTTAAATAAATACATAGATATGCTCATAATAGAATTTGAGTTCAATGTAATATAGGCAAAAATATAACACATATAATTATATATATAATACATATGCATAATTCACCTCCAATATAGCAATCAATCCAATTCAAAACTCAAAGACTACTGGTCAAGCTACAAATAATTCTAAAGTTCATTCAACATACAAGTTTAAATACAATTTCAACAAAACAAAATTTAATTCCTTATCCAACATCATCTATACCAAAATCTTGCAAATTATAAACTCTTTAATGATACTTAGATGTTTCTTAAACTTAATTGACCATTCTCAAAGAATTTTATGGAATATTAGAGAAATGGACACTATTCACACAACTATTCATTATTTGCCCAATTCTTCCAATCAACTATTATCTTTAAACATAAATACATATACATACTCCCTATAACTCAAATATAATTATTCTAACAATTCATAACCTCAAATCATAACTAAAATGAAATTATAGAGAAAATATCTCTTTCTCCTCAAGAGACAATTTTGGAGAAATCATGATCTTTTGGAAGATTTAATGGACATCTTATAGTATTTCCTTCCAAAAATGAAGCATTAGTTATGGTATTAATACCTTAGAAGAATAAGTAGATTCTAGGTTTTAAGATGAATAAAAGGAAAAAAAAAACAATAAAAATCTGACTAAAAATGAAGTGGCAACTATTTATAGGGGGTTGTTATTCTTCATGTTACTGTTTATCAAGAGAATACTCACTTGGAAACACAGTTTAAACCGGCTATATCTTGAGTCACAGATATCCAATCACTTCAATTCCTTTTTTTTTTTTACTTAAACTAGAAATAAAAGGCTACAACATATTCAAAATTCAGCTTAAAATATGTACTACAAGATTTATGGTGAATTTTCAAAATTGAATCTGTATCACTACAAGTGCTTTTCGGACAGACTTTGTTTCCAAAACTATATGTCCAAACGTGCATATCGAATTGAAAAACTGATTTACAAAACCTAGATAATACATAAATGAACACTTTTCATGTTTTATACTTTGTCAAATCCAGTCTCTAAGGTTATCAAATTAATTGAACAATTTTAGACTATCTACAAAAGTAGCAACCTGAACCAGTTTTGATCAAGGTGAAATATCTTATCACACACATAAGATTTTACAACTTTTATGTTTTACACTTTTCCAAATTCTTTTTTTAAGGTTATGAAAATGAAGTTTTAACATTCAACTCACTTCCAAATCTCAAAATCCTTAAAACCTTTTATAAGAACTAATAAATTTCTCTTCCTTCCCAAACCAACACAAACCAAAACTAAAGTTCTATCACATCCCCACTTTGGGATATGATGATTCTAGAGAAAGGGTTAGCTTAAGGCTATTGATTCCCATAGAAACCATCATAACTTTTAAATTATTGACTTATTTAATTATTTAAGCAATTTTTATAAAATTTTGCAAGAGTTTCCTTTGTAATTATAATATCCCAAGTTATCGACTTATTTAATTTTTACAATATTGGATATTTGATATCCTAATATACTCATTTTGATGTGTGCAAACAACTAATTAATCTACTAATGAAGTTTGCTAGATTATATGCAATGATAGTTTTTCAAGTTTGTAGTTTACTAGTTTGTAGCGGCCACTACACTGATAAGTCGCGCCTACTACTTAACTTTAAAGGAAGAAAATTCAGAGAAACCAGTTCTGTAGCTCCTGCTACAAGTTAAGTAGCTCCCACTACTCAATTAAGTAGCACCCGTTACTTATGAGTAGTAGCCGCTACTAAGAGATCCAAAAGACATAGAGGCTGACTATCTTCAATAGTGCCCGCGACTGGAATTTGTTCCTGCCGCTACATAAGTAGCGCCCGCTACTTATATAAGTGCCCGCTGCTGCACTTACTGAAGTTTGAAATTAGCAGCTGCTACAAAGAAGTCACATTTGCAAATTTCATATTCAGAGCAAGTCAAAACAGTAACGCTTGCTACACTTTTAAGTAGCCCTCCGTTACAGGATGCGGCGACCGCTACTAAGAAAGCTCAAAAGATACACAGTCGCGCCCGCTACTTATTATGTATTGCCCGCTACACATTTTATAGCGCTCACTATAATTCGAATTCTGGCCAAAAAATATAACCGTTGCAATAACTCTGATTTGCATTAAATGCTTATTTAATGCACCAAATGGCTCTTTTTAGCTCAGGATTATAAATATGAGTTGATATGAATTTATTACAAAAATAGCAACCAATTTATTGTGCATTAATTCATATCTTTAAGTTCTTAAGTGTTCTTGAGCTTCAAATTGAGTTTTCTATTGTAAAAAGAATTAATTGCTAAAACTTCAAGGTTATTAAAGTGTAATTAATTTGTTAAAGTTATTAGGTAATTTCTTTCTCATCTCTTATATCTCTTTTGGATTGTGTGTAAGCCTTTATAGTAAAAACACTTGTAAGGTTTGATGTTAGCCTAAATACTTTAAGGTTTGATCTTTAATTTGAAAAATGATCAAAGTTAGTGAAATACTCAAATATGATCTTGAGGAGTGGACGTAAGCATTTTTTGCCGAACTACTATAAATTCTTTGTGTGAATTTTTCCTTTTCTCTTTCACTCATTAAATTTTTAAGTTGTAATTAATTTTATTAAACAATCAATTCACCATCCCTCTTGGTTGCCAAGGGACTTTCAATTGGTATTAGAGTTTTGTATCCACTTTTTCAAATATTTAATCATCTTAGATCAAAGATCATATGGCAAACCAAGCAACCGACATTATTGAAGGCTGCTCGATCATGAGACTACCTTATTTCAATAGCACCGACTATCCATATTGGAAGAATAGAATGGAAATCTACATAGATAGTGATGGCATTGATCTTTGGGATGTTGTAGAAGCAGGTTATATGGTTCCAATAAAAATCATTGATGATTTAGAAGTCATTAAACCAAAGATTGAATGGACACCGGCAGGAAGGAAAACAAATGGGAGAAATCGAAAGGCAATAAATACTCTCTATTGTGCCTTGAGTAAAGATGAGTATGGAAAAATCTCCCATTGCATTTTAGCAAAACAAATTTGGGATACTCTTGAAACCACTCATGAAGGAACAAATCAAGTCAAGGGTAAAAAAATTCAGTTTCTTACTCATGAATATGAGTTTTGTCAAATATTGCTCAATGAGAAGGTATCCAAATGTACAATAGTCTAATGATAATTATAAATCAAATGAGGAAGCTTGGGAAGAATTATTCTAAAGAAGATATAAATTGTAAGATTTTGAGAGTTCTACCTAAGAAAGATTGGGAAGCAAGAGTAGCTTCAATTGAAGAAGTCAACGACTTAAGCACCCTCCCAACAGATAATTTGTTGGGATAACTTTTCACACATGAGATAACGTTATCTCAAGACAAAGTTGAAGAGAAGAATAAAGGGATAGCTCTCATTTCTTCCAATGAGGTTTCCTCAATTGATAATGAAGAAGGGGAAGATGATGAAAACATGGCTTTACTTACCAAAAGAATAAGAAATCTTATTCTCAAGAAGAAAAAAAGCAAGAAGCCATTCAAAAGATATGAGAATAATAAAAAGATCAAAAGCAATCAAGTGAAATGCTTTGAATGTGACAAATTTGGTCACATAAAAAAAGAATATCCAAGATTAAAAAATAAGAGAAATTTCAAGAAAAAGGCATTGGCAACTACTTGGGATGATCCAAGTGATTCCGATGAAGAAAATGATGCTAGCAAAAGTAGCCAATCTTTGCTTCATAGCTATTGAAGAAGATATATCTTCAAGTAAGGTTAGTAATTGAGATTTTAATTCTAATAATGATGCTTTACAAATTATGGATATATTACTTTCAAAATACCGTAAGTTGCAAAACAAATATGATAAATTGAAAGAAATGTCAAATGAAGTCTTAGATGCTTGTGAAGCATACAAAAAGGAAATAAGTGAATTAAGTTCATCTAATGTTGAATGGAAAAGACCATTAATCTTAGAGACCAAGAATACAATAAACTAAAAAAAAATGAGAATTCATTATTGAGAAATAAGTTAGAGTCTCATAATGAATGCTTATCCAAACTTTGTAATGACAAAGAAAAATTGGATAAAATTCTTGAGTCTCAAAGATGTCCTACAATTAAGTATGGACTTGGTTAGAGTGAAGGAGATGCTCCATCAACATCTAAGACAACATTTGTAAAGGCATCAAGTTCACACAATCATATTGCTCCACCTAAAAATGCTAGACCTAAAACTAATGTACATAGTTATGGCATGCATAACTCTCATTTAAAAAGACCTAAAAATGCATATTCTAGATCAAAATCAAATTATGGTTATTGGCCTCAATATCATTTCAAAACACACAATAGGATAAGGTCTCAACAAAAATATAAAAATCTCTTGAGATGTCATTATTATAGAAAATATGGTCATTCAAATTTCAAATGTTACATTAGAAATATGCATCTAGGATATATTAATGCTAACCCCTAATGACACAAAAGCTTTCGGGTACCTAAAAATGTATAAATGTTATCTCTTGTAGGTTTGCTTGAAATCCATAAGGAAAGAAGAATCATAGTACTTGGATAGTGGATGTTTAAGACATATGACCGGTAATGCAAGTCTTCTCACAAACTTGCAAGATAAGAAATGAGGAAAGGTGACCTTTGGTGATAATGGCAAAGGTAAAATTATTGGAATTGGGCAAGTTGGTAAGATTGAAAAACCCTCTCTTGAATATGTATTATTGGTTGATGGATTGAAACATAATTTAATTAGTGTTAGTAAATTATATGACATTGGAAATAAAATTTCTTTTACTTCTAAGAAATGTTATGTGAAGCGTTTGAAGAATAAGAAAATTTTGTTTATCGGTCATATAATTGACAATGTCTATATGATTGATTTAAATAATATGCATAATGACAATATTGATTGTATGGTCTCTCTATATGATGATGCATGGTTGTGGCATATGAGACTTGGACATGTTGCCATGAATCACATTGACAATCTTAAGTCTAAAGAGCTTATAATTGGTCTCCCCAAGGTCAAGTTTCTCAAAGATAAGATGTGTGATGTATGTCAAATGGGCAAGCAAGTTAAAAGTTCTTTTAAAACTAAAAATGTTGTTTCTTCTTCAAGATCTCTAGAACTTTTGCATATGGACTTGTTTGGCCCTTGTAGGACATTTAGTCTTGGAGGTAAGCAATATGCATTTGTCATTGTTGATGATTACTCTAGATTTACTTGGGCATCATTCCTTGCTCATAAGGATGGAAGCTTTAAGGAGTTTAAATCTTTTGGTAAAAGAATTCGAAATGAAAAGGGTTTTTATATCACATCTTTAAAAAGTTATCATGGAAGATAATTTGTTAATCATGAGTTTAAATCTTTTTGTGATGAAATGGAAATTTTTCATAACTTTTCTATTCCTAGAACTCCTAAACAAAATGGAGTTGCAGAAAGGAAAAATAGAACTTTTATTGACATGGCTAGAACTATGCTCAATGAGTACTCCCTTCTTAAGTATTTTTGGGACGAAGCCATCAATAGTGCTTGTTATATTTCAATTAGAATTTTCATAAGAGAAATTTTAAACAAAAACCTTATGAGCTATGGAATGGAAGAAAACAAAGAATTTCATATCTAAGAGTATATGGATGCAAATGCTTCATATTAAACACCAAGGATAATCTTGAAAAATTTGACTCCAAAACGGATGTAGGTGTTTTCTTAGGCTATTCAATTTATAGCACAGCTTATAAAGTTTTCAATAAAATAACTTTAGTTGTTGAAGAGTCCATGCATGTTACATTTGATGAATCAAGTCCTTTTAATTTGCATAAATTTGATCATATCAATGATGATAACATTTTTTATCATGAGCATGATTCATCTATTGACCTAGAGCCTCTTGTTAATTCTTCCTCAAAGAATTTTGATGACCTAGGAAAATCTTCCAAAGAAATAGAAACTCCACCTCTTGATGTTGAACTTCCAAAGGATTGGAAATTCAAAAAGGACCACCCAAAATACCTCATTATTGGTGAAACCTCAAAAGGTGAAGCCACAAGATCCTTTTTCAAAGAAATAATGAATAACCTAGCCTTCATATCTAAGATTGAACCTAAAAATATCAATGAAACTCTAGATGATGAAAGTTGGATTGAGACTATGTAAGAAGAATTGAACCAATTTGAGAGGAACAAGGTTTAGACCTTGGTTCTAATAGCATAAAACCATCCTATCATTGGTATCAAATGGGTGTTTAGAAACAAATTAGATGTGGTTAATGTGATCACTAGGAATAAGGCTAGATTGGTGGCAAAGGGGTATAATTAAGACGAAGGAATAAACTATAATGATACTTTTGCACCGGTAGCTAGGCTTGAGGCAATTCGGATGCTACTTGCATTTGCATGTCATATGAATTTCAAGTTATATCAAATGGATGTTAAAAGTGTTTTTTTAATTGGTTTCATGTTTTTAAACTTCAAAAATCTCTTTATGGTCTTAAACAAACTCCTAGAGTTTAGTATGATAGACTTAGTATTTTTTTGATTAACAATGATTTTTCAAAAGGCAAAGTTGATACAATACTTTTTATCAAAAAAGATAAACACAACATGTTAATTGTGTAAATTTACGTTGATAACATAATATTTGATGCTACTAATGAAGTTTTGAGCAAAGAATTCTTCTCATGTATGGAAAGTGAATTTGAGATGAGTATGATAGGAGAATTGAAGTACTTTCTTTTATTACAAATCAAACAATGAGAGGAAGGCATCTTCATTAACCAATCAAAGTACACAAAGGAACTTCTCTAGAGGTTTAGTATGGATGGATCAAAGTCAAGTAGAACTCTAATTAGCTCCACCATCAAGCTTGACAAGGATGATCTTGGTAAGCCTATTGAGGAGAAGAAATTTAGAGGTATTGTTGGTAGCTTACTTTACTTAATCATTAGTAGGCTGGATATTATATTTGCCGTATGTTTATGTACATGTTTTCAATCTTATCCTAAAGAATCTCATTTGCATTCGGTCAAAAGAATTTTTAGATATTTGATAGGCACACAAAATCTAGGTCTTTGATATCCTAAGAACATATCTTTTAATCTAATTGGCTATTCCGATGCGAATTTTTCTGATAGTTGTATGGATAGGAAGAGTACCTCCGGAACTTGCCAATTCCTAGGAAATTGTTTCATTTCTTAGTTTAGTAAGAAACAAAATTCAGTGGCTTTGTTCACTGCAGAAGCCGAATATATGGTAGCCGCTTATTGTTGTGCACAAGTTTTGTAGATGAAACAACAAATTCATGATTTGGGTGTGCATTTGAACAATATTCCTATTAAGTGTGATAACACTAGTGCCATTAATTTTTCAAAAATTTTGTTCAACATTCTAGAAGTAAGCACATTGACATTATACATCATTTTCTTGGAGATAATGTGTTAAGTGATAATATTGTGCTTGAATTTGTTGTTTCAAATGATCAACTTGCAGATAATTTTACAAAACCTTTGAATGAGGAGCATTTAAATTTTATTAAACATGAATTAGGAATGATGGATGATAGTGAATTTGATAAGTTATTTTGATTATTTTTTGTATTTTAATTTTGGAAATTTTCCTTTGTGTAGCTGCCACTACAACTCAGTGTAGCACCCGCTACCCATGGCCTTAATGTACCTTTGTTATTTGAATTAAAGTAACGGCCGCTACTCAAAATGTAGCCCCCGTGATTCTAGGTAAATTTTTAGTTTTCTCACTTCACATATTTGCGACTGCTATAAAAATTGGTAACAAACGCTACATTTTTGCCAAACCTTTTGTGTCTCTTAGTAGCTTTGGCTACTTTAGTAGCACCTGCTACTTATTTTTACCAAATAGTAACGACTGCTACTACTATGATTTTTAAAATAAATATCGCGGTTTTCAGTCATTTTTTCTAACCTAATATCATTTTCTCTACTTTTTCTCTGAAAAACCCATTTTTCGGCATTCTCCATAATCGAAATCAATATTTTCATCTTTCAATCACACAAAATGCCTCATAAACGAACCAAATCTCTTGCTCAATGCAAACCCTCCTATGGAAAAAAGGCAAGAATTGAGAAATCCATCGTTGAAGAATCTTATTCCAATTCTTTAGAAACTGAATCTCTGTCACCTCCTCCACCTCCACCTCCATCTTCTGCTCTAAAGGGAAAGAAGAAGGTTGGAGCCTGTTCTCAACCACCACCACCATAGAGCACCCCAGCTCTACCACTGTCTGCCCCTATTCCACCATGGTCTGCTCCTTTTTCACAGCCTTCTGATCATAAACGTCTTCTAAATTCCTTCACTAAGGAAAAACCAAAAAGGATTGCAGTCCTAATTTCTAATCGCAATATTCTCCCCTCTAGGTATATATATTGGGTAGCCTTAGAGAAATTGGGACTTTCTAGGTCTATTAGGGAAAAATTGGCCTCTGTCGATTGCACAGTTATGTCTAATATCAACCATACATGTTACCAACTTTTAGTTTAATAGTTTTTCTCAACTCTTAAGGTGAATATCGTAACAGGTTCATCCTATGGAATCATGACATTCAAAATCCTAGGGCAACCCTGTACCTTAGACAGAATTAAGCAAATAAAGATTTTTGGGTTTTCTGGTCATGGGTTAGATAATTACCCTGATTCTTTCATTGAGTCAGATTTCTAGAAGGAAATCACAGGTCTAGATACACCCTTTAACCCTAGAACTTGCAAAGCCACTAGCATTCATAGTCCTGTGCTCAAAATCATTCATCTTATTATGGTGTATACTATAAATGCAAGTGGGACTAGTTACAGTGCAATGCTTAAGTCTGACCTATTCTATTTGTGGTGCATCAGGAAAGGGCACAAGCTGGCTTTAGATCGTTGGCTTGCAAATTACTTTGATTCGCTGTCAAAGAGGAAGTCCGACGATATTGTGATTGGACATTTAATCACAAAAATTATCATAGAAATAATCTAAGCCAATCCAAACCCACAGTTTAGGTTTGATCTGACATCCACTACTTACCAACCATTACATCATCTTCATGATGAATACAAATACCTAGGTATGCAGGTTCTAGCTAAAATGTCAATAGTTGATAGAAACCAGGATGGGGAGTTTGTCCTTAGGGAGACTGTTGCAATTGGTCATTCGGATCGGGAATCGACTCCGGTTCCTCCTCCTCCAGCTTCTTCTTTTGCACTTGCACCTTCAGATCCTCCTCTAGCCTCAGCTTGTGCAGTTCCTCCCCTCATAGATGTGTCTCAGCTGGCCTCGCTTATCACAAGCCGACTTGATTATCTTTAGCAGGTTGTTTTTGCTTGGATACAACGTCTGGATGATTGCATCAGCGACATTGCCACTGCTCAGACTTTGATCAAGGGAGAAATACATAGACTTTGTGGACAGCATCGCGAGCTGCATGCCAAGCTTGACGACACTGAAGTTGCTCCTTCATCAGCTTTAGAATTCGGCGATGCAGTCTCCAGTCCAATTGAAGACCCTCCAGTTGATCCTGTTGCTTCAATTTAGGATCTTTATTTTATATTTGTTTTTCTTTGTATTTCTTTCAAATTTGTATTTTGGTACTTTTTATTCCAATAAATTTACTTTTGGTATATTATTTTTGCAATGATTTTATTGAAATATTGATTGAATTGAATATTGAGTTGAAATATTGAACTGCATATTGAGCTTGATTTCTGAGTTGAAATGTTGCTGCCATATTGTTTTGTGACATAATGTTGCAATGTTGCTGCAATTGTTGAAATAAAGCAGTCATTTTTTATGCAATGCTATTCTGTTAATGGGGGGTTTTTGACAGAAAACCCCCATTGACCACTCATTTTTTGAATGCTTCCAAACAAAGGGGAGTAAAAGTGCAAACTTGTTCAAAATATGATTTAAAACTTGTGTGACACATTTTGAGAGGCAGTTTTGCTCCTTTTTTTAAAAATTTCAAAGTTCATATTTTTTCATCTCTTGCACTTAAAAAGTTGTTTGTCACCATAAAAAAGGGAGAGATTGTTGGATATTTGATATCCTAACATACTCATTTTGATGTGTGCAAACAACTAATTAATCTCTTGATTATATGCAAGGATAATTTTTCAAGTTTGCAGGTTACTGGTTTGTAGCGGTCGCTACACTGATAAGTCGCGCTCGCTACTTAACTTTAAAGGAAGAAAATTCAGAGAAACTAGTTCTGTAGCTCCCGTTACAAGTTAAGTAGCTCCCGCTACTCAGTTTAAGTAGCGCCTACTACTTATGAGTAGCAGCTACTACTAAGAGATCCAATAGACACAGAAGCTAACCATCTTTAGGAGCGCCCACTACTGGAATCTATTACTGTTGCTACGTAAGTAGTGCTCACTACCTATATAAGTGTCTGCCGCTACACTTGCTGAAGTTTGAAATTAGCAGCCGCTATAAAGAAGTCACAGCTGCAAATTTCATATTCAGAGCTAGCCAAAACAGTAACATCCGCTACACTTTTAAGTAGCCTATGCTACTTATAAGTAGTGCTCACTATAGGATATAGCAATTGTTACTAAGAAAGCTCAAAAGACACAAAAGCATCTTGAAGTCTTTGGAGCAATAGTCGCGCCTGCTACTTATTATGTAGCGCCTGCTACAAATCGAATTCTTGCAAAAAATATAACTGTTGCAACAACTCTGATTTGCATTAAATGCTCATTTAATGTACCCAAACGGCTCTTTTTAGCTTAGGACTATAAATATGAGTTAATATGAATTTATTATAGAAATAATAAACAATTTATTGTGTATTAATTCATATCTTTAAGTTCTTAAGTGTTCTTGAGCTTCAAATTGAGTTTTCTATTGTAAAAAGAATTAATTGCTAAAACTTCAAGGTTGTTAAAGTGTAATTAATTCTTGAGAGTTGGGTTAAGGTAATTTCTTTCTCATCTCTTGTATCTTTTAGGTTGTGTGTGAGCCTTTATAGTAAAAACACTTATAAAGTTTGGTGTTAGCCTAAACACTTTAAGGTTTGATCTTTAACCTAAAAAAGGCTAAAAGTTAGTAAAAGACTCAAGTGTGATTTTGAGGAGTGGATGTAGGCATTTTTGGCCGAACCACTATAAATTCTTTGTGTGAATTTTTTTCTCTCTTTCACTCTTTAAATTTTTAAGTTGTCATTAATTTTATTAAATAACCAATTCACCCTCTTCTTGATTGTTAAGGGACTTTTATATAATCTACACAACCTGCAAGGAAACCAACACTTCTAAAATTTCACCTTATACTCTCGACTTCCATTTTTCATATCATAATTTCCTACTTCAATTAACATAACATTATCAATTAATTATGCATCAATTTAATTAAGGTTCAAATATTTCATACTAATATTGATCGAGTTATAAATACAGTAATTATACATATTCCACATTACTGTCATAATCATGGAGTAACTATAGATTAATAAAAATACAAATTCTTTATAGTAGAGGTAGTTACATATATACTGCCGGTTCCAAGCTCGGATGGAGGAGATGGGCTGGAACCATCACTGTCTAGTACGAACCTGAAAATATTAAACTACGAGAGGTGAGAATTTAAACTCAGTGAGTAATACATATATTATCTTATTTGTGAGACTAGGTAAAAGAGTTGCTCACAAGAAATATAATGATAGCATAAAATGTATAATAATAATGGGATCATTATTCAATTAATGATTCATAAAATTGAAGTCATTTAACATATGGGTTCAGTTCCACATTGGCATCAAGAATTCATAGCATATTATATCATAAAATAACAAAATCATTATTGATAATTTAAGCAGAGGCTATAATCCGATAACATGCTATTTACTCATACGGTTGATTAGACTGCATAGCTAGAACCCTAACCCCCTCCTAACTAGGATTATTAAACCACTATGCACAATGTCATTGAAACTTTTGTCATTTCATTAATATCATACATATAGTGTTTAATCATTAGGTATAAAAATAACTTGAGTACTTTCAAGGGTTCAATAAATGAAGCATTAGGCCAATCATGCAAATTCAATTAAAAGGAATCATTTGGGATTATAATAGGGCATGAAAATAGTCATGGATCATAAAATTGGTATTTTTGGCCAATAATAGAATTTCATGGCTATTTCAATAATTTAATTTTAAAGTAATGCCAAGTAAAATAGTATGTATATTATTCACATCTAAATGCAAAAATTCAAAATCAATCTTCATTTTCTATTTAGCCAAGACAAAAGAGGGAATCTTGAACCTCTTTGTCACCCTCTTTAGATGATACATATATAATTAAATATAATTTAGTATCAAATTGATATGAATTTATATTAATTAACACTCTAATTATTTAATTTTCCCAAATTCCCAAAACTTAGGGTTAATTCCAGTTTTAATCCCACTGGTAGCCCTGGTTGTGCCACCCATATCTCTCTCTATAATTACCCAATTGTTTCATTTCTTTTTTTACTTAAACTAGACATCTCATGCTTCAACATATCTAAAATTCAGAATTTTCTAACTACTACATGAATTATGAGAGAATTTCTAATTCTTTCCTGAATTCTGTCTCCTATCTTGCATACTCTATCCGGATAACCTTTAGTATTTTATTTGCATCTCATTATATATATATTAAAATAGTTCTCTATTTTCAAATAATTTTAGCTAAGACATAGTAGCACATTTTCATATTTTGATTTTTCGATGATTTAGCATTTAAGATTTTCAAAAACTTAAAATACAATAGGGTTGCTCTGATCAAATTCTAACCTGAGTCAGCAACACTCAGTCTTTAATAACTCATAATCTAGAAAGAATCTGACAAAACTTCCTTAAAGGAAAATAATCTACAATTCATATATACAACTTTTATGTTTTAAGTATTTACAAATTCTAATTTTAAGGGTATAAAATTTCAGTTTCAAAATTCTGTTTAGACACATGGATTTCAAAACTCTCAGAGCTTTACTCCTAATTTTATTTTTTTTCCTTCTAATTAGACATGTAAACTGCCATTAAAATTTATTAAATCAAGTTATAAAGCTAGTTTAACATTTTACCTCTTAAATTCTGCCACGACCCACTTTTGGACCATGACGGTCCTAGGGCACGGGTAGACTTAAGGTCACCGGAAACCCGTAGAACCTATGAACAATCCATTTGTTAATCATTCAATTAATATTATCTCATTCATCAATGTTTAAATTCCATTTATTACTTATAAATTTTACAGAACATTTGCCAGAGTTTCCTTTGTAATTTTAATGCTATTCCCGACCCAAAACTGGGTCTCTCAAAAATTTTATAGCCTGCACTAAAATTATTTTTGCACTCCTAATAATTTACCATCCTTATATCCTCAACTTTATAGTTTCACAAACATACATAACACTTCTAAATCTCTTTTAAAATATGTGAATTTCATTTTATCATATTTCAGTATCACTGTCTCTATCACTTCACTATCATTGTCATTATCAGTCATTAACATTATACATTACATTTTGAATGCCATTGAATTGTCAATTATTTCAATGTTCACACATCATTATAGTATTTAATCATCTAATTATATACAGTATCATGGAGCTCTAAGAGTGGAAACTTATAATCTTTAGTGAATAATATTCTACCTCGATGTACTTGACATCCCAAGTCGAAAAAAAAAATTGACATGGAATTAGCTTCCTTTATCTCATCCCTGTAAAAATTATAAACCACTATTTGGTGAGTATAAAATACTTAGTGAGTATGTATACATCATTAAATAGGTGATATAAGCATATGATAACAAAGGATAACAATGGTAGTCAAGTATCAATAAATACAATGAAGAATATGAGTATATTCAATTAACATGTCAAGGTTAATTAATTTGCATACCAAATGTTTTGCATACCAAATGTCTTTGGGAGTTTCGAACAGGTAACAATCAAATCAGTGATAAACAATAATTGATGGAAGAATGGCCATCAATGGTAAGCAATAAGATATAAGCTTGGAATCAATGAACAGGTAAACAATACTCGTATCATGTAGATAAGACAGATAAAGGGCCATAATAGTATTGTAATATCTGCCAATTTTGTTGTATTTTTATCAAATTGTATGTTTGGAGAGTTAATCAATTTAAAATATAAATGTTTGAGAATTTCAGAATTTCTGATTTGCAGTTACAGGATTTTTTGATGATAATTGCATGATCTTAAAGAAATAATTTGGTAAAGTGTAAAACATTAAAGTTATAAGTTTATGTCTTAACTAAAATTCTGTAAAATGGCTTGGCAGAATTCTGTGTGTGTAATGAGTTATGTCTATTTGAGTAAGACTGGTCTGGTTGAGTATTTCTGTAGGAAAGCAGTGTCTGTTTGAATTTACTAGGAATGACTAAGTCAGATTTAGTTAAAGGTGTAAACATGAAAAATGTCCTTTTATGTGTTGTGATGTTGGCTATAAAAATTCAGAATTTTTGGATAAGTATATCTCAGTGGAGAGTGAATTTTCTCACGTCTGTTCAGTTGGATTTTGGGGCAGTAAGTCTGAGTGATTTTTGGAGAGTCACCATGGTCAGTGTGTTGGTTTTAGAGATTTAAATTTTGGATATGTTGTGTCCCTGCATGTCTATTTTAAGTGGCAAGAAGAATTAATAAGTTTGGATATTTGTAGCTCATTTGCGAGCTGGTTAAGTGTAAGTTGTCCAGGAAAGATTTCAACTTAGCAAAGTCTTGGTATGGTGAGTCAGCAAAATACGAAGTGGCATTTTGCGAGCTGGAAATACGAAGTGGCGAAGTGGCAAGGTGAGATTACTGAAGTGGCAATTGGCGAAGAGGCATATATGAGGTGGCATGTGCGAAGAGGTTTGGCGAAGAGGATTTTGCGAAGAGGAAAGGCGAAGAGGATTTGGCGAAGAGGTTTGGCGAAGAGGAAAGGCGAGGTGGCATTATGCGAAGAGGCATTATGCGAAGAGGGAATGTGCAAAGTGGCAATTCGCGAGCAGGATTTGGTGAAGAGGGAGATAGGCGAAGAAGCGAAGAGGCTAAGAGGCGAAGAAGCGAAGAGGTAAAGAAGCATTGTCGAGGTGGCATATGCGAGGGAGAGTTTGTGAGGAGAGTTTGGCGAGGCAACATATGCGAGCTGGAATAGCGAAGTGGCATTGTCGGATCAGTTTGGCGAGTTGGAAAGTGTGAGCTGGGAAATGCGAAGTGAGAATGGCGAGCTGGCTTATGCGAGGTAGCATTGCTGAGGCAGGATTGGCGAGGCGAGCTGGCAAACGTGTTTTTCTGGGCAGTGGTCTATTTAACCCCAGCAACCAAAGTAGTGTTTTCACGAATTTTTCCTTCCTTCTTTCTTCGTTAAATTCATTCTTTCTCATATTAGTTCCATTTTATTTTCTAAGGCATTCATACTCAAATTAATGCATTAGACTTCTAGATTAGTCTATAATAAGGTAGAAATCATCAAATTTGAGCAAGAATCTCAAGAATTTCAGTGCTGAGGAAAATAAGGTAAAATTTCTTCCAAAGCTATTTTCTTTAGATTTATTTAAGTCTATGGGTTAGGATAATTAATATTGGGTATGTAGAATTTATTGCAAGTAATTTGAAGCCATTAATGGTAATTAATATGGAAGGAAATCAAAATGTTGAGGCTGTCATGAATAGTAATATGAACAGTAATTTCGAATTAAATGCAAATTTTTCTTTAAGAGACAAATAAAATTGTTGTTGGGAATTAAGAGTAGAGACTCTAAGATAATTAATTATTAGAAAATCATGGTAAATATTATTGATTTGGAGAAAACCCTAATTTTGTATGTTTGGGGAAATTTCGTAGGAGGAGAAAATCAAATTAATTGAAGAGTTAGAGTTGGAATTTGCTAGAGGAAATTTCAAGAGAAATTGTGTTAAGGTAAGTACGAACATCTTATTTGATTATCATTCTTTGAAATTAATATGCCCAAGTATTCTTATAATTGTTCGTCCATATTTATATATATATATTGTATAATGTGAATGACTTGATCAACCCTCTTGGATCAAGTTCATATGCTTCTTGTTTATTAAACCGATTTGAATGATGATATATGATGATGGTCTTGCAACCAATATGCTTCTTATGAGATTGAAACCCCATGAACCATGGATAGAATGCTCTTCCCAATGAGAGTAAATTCATTGGTCCATAGTGCACTTTGGGAGCCCAGCTGATAGGGATTTTATCAGTGTTCCACCTAGAGGGGACCATGAGCTCTAGGCGGATGCCTGGCCAAGCATGTGTGCACATTAAGGTAACAAGGCTATTGATACGTATGTTATGACATGAGATCAGTTCTATCAGATGAGATTTGATAATGCCATTCTTTGTGGGCATTTATATTTCAAATATGAACCATGATTTGATTTGTGATATGATTTGATATAGCCAAATTATTATGAGTACCCATGTTCCTTTAAGTAAAGCTTGTGATTCTTTCATACCTATATATGTATAAATATTTGTTCATGACTATGATTCGATATTTCTATTCGTGATTTATAATGTTCATATCTTACTAAGTTGAAGGCTCACTCCTCTTCTATGGATTTCAAGTGATAGCATAGCTCGTAAAGGAGCTAATAAAGAAGATCCAGCTTCTTGATCTATTCTCCCAAGAAGCTTCATTGTAATAATTTTTGAGATATTTTGTATTTTCATTAAATGGCGCTATGACATGATATGTATTTGGGAGTACATTCTAGAGCTCCGTAGTCAGTCATTGAGGATACCAATATTTTGATGTATGAATTATTAACTTATGGATACTTTTGTTCCTTAGTGATGTGAGATGCATCTTTTAATCATTGAGGAACAAGAGAAAGCTATGAAATGATAATGGTAAAGATATGATTGATGTTTAATTTAATGTGTAGAATGATCATTGTATGATAATATATATGATGTTGTAATTGATATAATTGTGTATGAGATTTATGATATGTGAGTTCTACGGATTTATGGTAGCCTTAAGCCTACCCTTGCCCTAAGACCATCGCATCACTGGAGTTGGGGTATGACAAGGTCCATCTTTATTTAGGGCTTTAAGGTTCAGGTCCATCTCTATTTAGGCTTCAGGGTTTAGGTCCATCTCTGTTTAGGTTTTGAGGTTCAAGTCCAAATCTGTTTAAAGTTTTAGGGTTCAGATCCATCTCTATTTAGGGATTTAAGGTTCATATCCATCTCTGTTCAAGGCTTTAGGGTTAAGGTCCATATTTGTTCAGGGCTTTTGGTTTAGGTCCATATCCATCTCTGTTCAAAGCTTTAGGGTTAAGGTCCATATTTGTTCAGGGCTTTTGGTTTAGGTCCATATCTATTTAGGGATTTAAGGTTTAGGTCCATCTCTGTTTAGGGCTTTAAGGTTTAGGTCCATCTCTGTTTAGGGCTTAGGTCCATCTCTGTTTAGGGCTTTAAGGTTTAGGTCCATCTCTATTCAGGCCTTATGGTTCAAGTCCATCTCTGTTTAGGCCTTACGGTTCCAGTCCATCTTTATTTAGGCATTTAAGGTTCAAGTTTATCTCTTTTTAGGGCTTTAAGGTTTAGGTCCATATATCTTTAGAGCTTTAAGGTTCATGTCCATCTCTGTTTAGGACTTTAAGGTTCAGGTACATCTCTGTTAAGGCCTTATGGTTCAAGTCTATCTCTATTAAGGTTAGGGCTTTTAGGTTTAAGACTTAAGGTTTTTAAGTCCTAGGATAAGGGGTAAAAGTATTTAGGACTTTAATGTTTTTAAGTCATGAGGTAAAGTGCTCAACATGATTGGAATAAAAAGGCTTAGACTGACACTCAACTGGTTCAACGTACAACCTAGAATAGAATGCATTCTCTATGCATTATGAATGCATTGTTAAAATTTGTTCATGATTATGTAATCATATCATGGCTTGAATTATTTAAGGTGTATACAACCTAAGGTTTAGGATCTATGTTCATTACATGAAGGCTAGGTGGCTTAGATAAAGGGTACATGTCATACTAGGATAATGATATACCTAACCACATGTGAAATAATGAGTCTCACGGGGTAGATGCTTTTGCTATCTCCCAACATACTAAAAGAGAGTTGTCTTATCAATGATACTCGCTATCTAAAAGGTTTTGATTTGTAACTGGTTATGCAAATGATGCATGATAGATAAATCAACAATTAAATAAAAATCCAAATCAGAGTTACCTTAAAAAAAAGTATATTTTCTTTTTAAAAAAACCAAATAGTAGTCCATTTGAATCTTTTTAGAAAAAAAAGTATTCCCCAGCGGAGTTGCTAATTATGAGGTCTCACCCGAGCACCAATCCGATCCACTCAAGGAATCAAAATGCTCATTTGGGTAATTTCCCATGTATTTAAAATAACTTTTGTCTTATATTTGCAAATTATCTTTTATCTTTGTTTTTGAAAATTATTTTGAGAGTCGCTACCTTAATTTTTATGGAAAAAGTTAAGAAAAACCCAATTTGACTCTAAATTAACTCCAATAGAAAAGACATTAAACATTCGAACCGAGACTGAGTTTAGGGGCTAGGTTTTCGATTTTAAGTAACTCAAACTTGATTTTAAATTTAATTTATGTTTTATAAAAAAAATATATTTTTATGAACAATTAAAACATGAAATTTATAAAATGAATGAATTGGATAAAATTGAAGCAATAAAATAAGGTAATAAAATAAGTAATAAAGTAAATAAATTAAACTAATTATTATAATTAAAATTCTAAAATAGGGGATATCAACTCTAACCATTATAGATTCTAGGTTGATCACACATTCCCCAAAAATAAATTAATCTAAAAGAAAAGTAAAATAAAATAATAAATAAAAATAAAATAAAGTGCAAGATAAATAAATAAAATAAATTAGAAAAATGATTTTTTTTTATGAATTTTGGATTTGAAACTCTGAAATACCCTATATGCGTATCCCTTTGAATGAGAATCAAAACCCATACAGTTCTCCCTTTTTGCAAAGAGATTAGGTATGATTTTAAGAAAAAATATGATTTTAACCTTTATTCTTTTATCATGTTTTATTTTTTTAGTTTGATGCTTTACAAATTAAAGAAAAGTAGGAGAAGGAATAATTTAAGATGCAACAAATTAAAAGACGAGTTTAAGGGAAGTGTACCTTACTTCGCGAGTTGAGTAGTGGGCATCTTATAGTTCTCCCAGATCGAAGTTTCACCTTTTGCCAAATTTATTTTAATTAATTAATTTCAAATTTAACTAATTAGTTCAATTTGTCCAAATTACCAAAATGACTCAAAGAGAGATCCGTTTAGTGCTCCATACTCCAAGAAAAATCTCATATTCCTTTATTTCAACGAGAATTTAAAAAAAAAAAATCAGTTCAAGATCAAAGAGAAATAAACTGCTTAGGTTAAAAGATGTCACATTCCCCATTTAAGAGATATAATGGTCTTAGGGCACATGTAAACTTAAAGTCGCCAGATACCCGTAGAACCGTTACTGATTAATTTCATAAAATATTTTCCAAAGTTTCTATTATAATTTCAAGTTAATTCTTAGGATATAAACATCATTAAAATTTTTACCACAACCTGCAAAATAAATAACACTCCCAATAATCCCCGTTATAATCTCAACTTCAATAATTCAATAAAATATTTATAGAACTTCTATAACTATTTCACACTCTTCACATTTACAATACTTAATTCAAATATATTTTTCAATTCAATGCCAATGATTTACTTTCTCATAATTCAATTCACATTAATACGATCAATAAATATTTAATCCATTTATCACTTATTCACTTAATAGTCATTAGCCACTTATTATTCATTTTCTTAATTATCAGTTACTTTTAGTTAATCATAGTATTAATCATCTCATGTCACTATACTAATGTATTCTATATCATGTAATATCTGCCATTTTGAAGTGTATTTGTTGATTTTATTTGTTTGGAGAATTTTAAATTTAAATGAGAAGTTTGAAAATTTCAGAAACTTTTGTTTTGAACTACAGCAGAATTCAGTGTTGACCATTACTTGCTATTAAAGACATAATTGGGTAAAGTGTAAAATATGAAAGTTGTTAATTTATGTCTTAGTATAATTCTGTAAAATGGTTTGGTAAAATTCTGAGTATGTGGGGAGTTGTGTCTATTTGAGCAAGGCTGGTCTGGATGAGAATTCCTGTAGGGATGCAGTGCATGTTAGGAATTTCTGGGAATAACTAAGACAGAATTTGTCGAAGTTGTAAACATGAAAAATGTTCCTTTGTGTGTTGAGATGATGCCTGTAAAATTTTAGAATTTTTGGGTAAGTAGATCTCAGTGGAGAGTGTTTTGTATCAGGACTGTTTGGTCAAACTTTAGGGCAGGAGTCTGGGTGACTTTTGGAGAGTCACCACTATCTGAATGTTGATTTGTTTGATGTGAAAATTTGATATGTTGTGTTCCTGCTTGTTAATGGTAAGTGGCAAGAAGAATCGGTAAGTTTGGACTTTTGTAGCTCAATTGCGAGCTGGCTTAAGGTGGGATGTTCAGGCAAGAGTTAACTTGGAAGTATTTGGTTATGGAGAGCCAGCCTTAAG
>CANXYC010911958.1:0-60666 GCA_948193065.1 Aleurites moluccanus | reverse complement strand
AATTGGATTTTCAGAGAAAACAGGAGTTGAAATGTTTACAATTGGAGAACACATATTGGGAATTCAAGGCCATCCTGAGTATACTAAAGACATTCTTTATAATCTCATTGATCGTCTTCTCAATAATAACTCTATTGATTTTGATTTTTCTGAGAATGCAAAGTTTGGATTGGAAATTGCTGAACCTGATAGGAAGTGCTGGGAAAGGATTTGCAGAAATTTCTTGAAAAGCTTATGATAAATGGATTTATTAATTTGAATACTGACCTCTCCTTAAATCCTGTTTCTTTTTTTTTTTTGCCCCCATTCTTGACGCTAACCAAATAAATTATGTGGTCAGCTCATAAACGTGTACGTCTTTATTGTTTCTTGTTATTTATTTAAAGAAATGATGATCATGCCTATGACCCACAAGATCCTTAATGCAATCTTTGTGGAGTAATCTGGTCAAATGGACTTAATCACTACTATATAAAGAGTTTTACCATCTTTATAAATTCATCACATTTTACTATAAGTTAATCGAATCCAATATAATTATGAGATATCAAATAAATAATATAAAAAATAAAAAATAAAATAAAATAAAATGAAAATGAAGCACTTTTCATTTCATCTAAAATAAAATTTCAACCCTCATGTATTTAATTTTAAAATAAACTAATCGCATGCTTGATCTTTGTAACAGTTCTTATTATTTTTTTTTAATTTATATTTTCTTTAATATCTTAACATACATGAATAATATTTTTATTAAATTTAAGTACTATGTTTGATTATTTTTAATATTAATATAAAGAAAATATATGTCAAATTTATTATATATGAGCTTATTGAAAAATAATAAAAAATCATTTATTATATCTGATTCGTGTGCTATTATTCAAAATTGAAACAATTATAAAAATTAAAATGTTATAAACTTATTTTTTTTTTTAATTAAACCAATTATTTACAAGATAACATAAAATATAATATATGTAGAATTGTTACATTAGACATTGAACGTGGCATGAGATCAAATATATGAATAAAGAAGTTGTAAATTAAATATATATATATATATATATATATAAGAAATTACTCTAATTTTTTTTATTTTTATATAAACTTTATATAAATAATCTTATTTATCATCATTTATTTCTTTATATATACTAAAAAAATAAATATATAACATAATAAATTTCTACACTTATATATATATATATTTTTTTAACGTTGGGAAGGGAAAATTGATTATAAATCTATTAATCAGGAAAATATATAATTATCGCTAAGTTATGTCTCGGTGTGTAATTTCTACACTTATTAAATAAATATTATTTAATTAATATTTTTATCTTTATTAAAGCAAAGTAATATAAATTAAAATAGGGATATTTTTGCAAAAATACAGTGTGCTACATAAAGTAGTAAAGAGATGATATAAATAGTGATGATAAATTTAATATTTTCCTTAAAAATTTTAGTTTTTATCTCTTAAATTAAAATTTAAAAAATAATATACCATCACGTGATTTGTAAACATCAATTTAAAATTGAAAAAATTAAATTAGGAAATTAGGAAACATAATTTTTAGGCATTAATTCACCATTTCTAACTCGTAGCCTTCATCATAGTTTTATCAATATTATCTAGTGAATAAGAAGATAATTCAAGAAAGTTATACCCTCTAATTATTTTGATTAATCTGAATATCTGACATATTTTCTCGAGAACTATTTCTTCTAATAAAAATGATTGTATTAAAGGGGGGTTTGGTTATCGAAATCTCATAGGAAAGTAACTTGAGGATATAAAATTTCAGCGTTTTGGCGGGTACGGAAATATTACATTTTCATAGTATTAAATTTCTAGTATGTGACGCAGAGTATAATTTAATAATAAGTATATATTTATTTAAATAAATTTAACATCGATTATCTCTTTCTTAATACTAAAAATAAAAAAAAAAAATGTTGTATGCGGGCTCTATCTTTACTCTTCCATATACATGAAAACAATGGAGTAAACATATAGTACAAATGGACATATTGCTCATTCAGTAAAAAATATATATATATTTTGCATATTCAAGCTCAAATTTTTTTTATATCAACTTGACACTTAGTTAATAAAAAATAAATTTTATAGGCCCATCAAAATTTAATTTTTTATCTAAATTTAATATTTACATGAAAAATTTTAATTATAATTTCATTTAAAATTAATTTTTTAATTTCTTTCACACATGAGAAAATATTTCCCTCTCAAATGGTGAAAAATTGTAATCCAATTAAAATTAGATATTAAAAAAAAATTAAAATGCATGTCTTTTTTTTAAAAAAAAAATCATTGACTACCCATTAACTATATGGGAATAAAATTTCTCTTAAGTGTATTAATATAATTTACAACATTTTATTGTACGTTTCCATAGTCTAACTAAATATAATTACTTTATATTCCTTAAAATTTGTATTTTCAAACAAACATGATAATTCAATATTTCCGAAATTACTTTCCTTAAAATCTACTTTCCAGAGAAAGCAAATTTCATACAAGAATGTTGAATTCCAATTCCAACATACAAATGCCCCCATAAGGACACTCAATTTTTATTATGTTCTTGTTGCAATTAAGTAATTCTCTTCATATAACTTGTTATAACCATAGTTATTTTATAGAAACAAAAGTTAAAATTGAATGATTTTGTTAACAGAAATTAAGAGTTTAGTGATTATGCTAATATATTATGAGTGAAGTTAAGCATGAATATATTCTAAAAAAAAAAAAAGTATTAACATTGTGAATGATTCAAGAATTATAATCGAGTTCAAAAATTAGGTTCTCTCTCAAGGAATTTATGCAGAATTATTGGTTTACAGAGTAGGAAACCTGACATAAGAAGATTAGCATCATCTAGTTATAAAGTATGTACGTAGTTATCGAATTTTGTTATTGGCCACTAATAAGCACCTAAACTTCGTCTCAAATTTGATGTTTGGGATGGGAGAAATTCTTGAATGCATGGTCTTCCATTTTCTAGGAACACATCTTTGTGCTTTCTACCAAAATGAATATATATATATAGGTCAGCAAAAATATGGATCACATGTTAATGGACTAGGAGAGCGTCCTCAAAAAAGGAACTTAGTGGAAGAGACCATACTGTACCATGAAGGCTAGACCATAGTGTATGTGCACAACCCAAACTAGATAATGAAGATAGGTTAATTCACCATAGGTTTCCATGACAATGAATGATGTACTGGAAAGTACTACTTAAGGGTTGCAATTAGTTATTCGGATCTAGCAATCAATGATTAACTGTTAGTAGCGATTGAAGTGGTTAAAAGATTAAAAGCTAACAACTCCAAATTTTAATTTTCAATATTTAAATTATAATTTTAAATCACTGGCTTCTGAATTTTGAAAATTACACAATCACAAATTTATCAATTATTTTTAATTAGCGAGAAATTTTTAAATGAATTTATTTAACTGATTTGATTTTTTTTTTTCAGTTAAAACATGTAAAATTTGATGATTCATGATCAACATTTTTAACATAATATTTTATTGAAATAAGCTAAAACAATAACGTCTAAAGTTTTTATGATTAAAATACATCAAATTTATTTTAAAACAACTTTCAACTCAAATAAAATATTAAACAGATCCTTAAATCTCCCTCTCCAAAGACTGGAATAATACCAGTAATTCAACATAGCATATCAAAGTCTCAATCTGGGTCTCTATTATATCCTTAGGGATCTGAGGTAAGCTTCATTACAAATTTACAATAGCTATTAAAGAAAAAGAATAGAAAACACCAGCAGAAGATCTTATCAACTAAAAAAGATTTGAAGCCAATCTTTAACTCTTGCAGATCTCATATGCCTCAAAAAGGATCTGAGTTACAACTTGGTAACCCCACTTAGAGAAAAATCAATTACATGCACTCTTACAATGTTACAAGGCCATCTGAGTTACAATTTGGTAACCCCGCTTAGAGAAAAATCAATTACATGCACTCTTACAATGTTACAAAGCCTATTAGAAAGGAATTCTGGGAAAAGTTATATTTTTTTTAATGAATTTTACGCTTGAATGGTATAACAATAACAGATTTGTGTGTAGTCTTTTACTTCCACTTAATCCGAACTTCATTACAGAAAAATGTACAAGACCGATCCACCAGAGTATTCTTGCTGGTCGAGTTATATATTTACCACCGCTAAGCAAGCAGTTGATGATCTCTGGCGTTTAGCTCCCCAGCAAAGGTTCAACTTCGTAATCTTTCTTTTCGTCCCAAGATAACCATGACACTTCGGAGCGCCACAATGGCACTTCACCTCTGGTCCAAATTGCACAAATCTACAAAGCCAAAACATGTAAAGATTGAACTCTGTTGGAAGATCAAACCCTACCTTGAGTTACAACTTTTATTTCTATACGAGTTATTATAGTAATCAGCTTAAGGCCAAAATTAAATTTAAGTTTATTTGAATAAATGATCATTTGAAATGAATGTGATTTGAGTTTCAAGTGTAAAATCAGAAAAATAGCTAGTTATCAAATGGACCTAACTGAAATTGTTTTTTTTTTGTCCCAAAAGATGAACCGAGATACATCAGATTTATGCAACATAAAATCTAGAACCACCAACAAATTACTACGTGAAGAAAGGATGAACTGGTAATTGACATGTCATAGCCACATCAGCTGATTTATACATTAGGTAGACGTACTATCTTCTGTGATAGTAGATTGTATTTCGCTTGCAGATGATGTAATAACACCTAAAGAATTAAAGATAGCAACAGTAATAAAATAGAGCACTTGATAATTTCTCACACACTGAAGCATTAGTTTTAAATTTATAGGACATATCGTCAGAAGGGGCCAAAATATGAGGCAACTGTAAGCAGAAGACAAAGCAAATTAAACCAAGTTTGCAAGTTTGCTGCATTTGCCCAAATAAAATAATCATCACAAGGAGCCTCGCACACTCAACTTCTCGGGGAAGACTCCTCGTATAAAGTTAAGGGAGACAATTCTAAACCGCCTTGAACAAATTGGGTATTACATTTCTAAATGAGATCTGAAGACAAGATGGGAATAGAAAATATCCAGGGTAAAGAAGCTCAATGGTTAAATGCCTGGAAACTCCAATTATGATGTTCTAGGTTCAAATGGTTAGATGGCAATGGAGGATTTATGAGACAGATAAAGACAATTTCCCATTATGTAGTTCACACATTGGGAGAAAGATTTCAGGAAGACTTGCTTCTTTGATTTTTCTTTTTAATTTTCTTTCTTCTTTTAGAAGGCCACGACTGTCTGTGAAGCACGTGTTGCAAAAATAATTCATGGAGCAAAAGAGGAGCAAATCTATTGGATGACAAATAAAGTACAAGCATACTAAACTAACCCTCAACTCAACTTAGGATTGAGTAGGTAGATCCTCTTGCTGTCCTATTAGGTTCAGGGAAAAAACTATCAGTTGTGATACTACATCAAAATAACATTCAAGAACGCAGCAATCATGTGTGGAAAACTATGTCAAAAAATAGGATATTTGATGCAACATTTTTCTTTAAAATGTCCATGGAGAACTGTTAGAATATTTTTTAATTGATACTATAACTTGCTTGTAAGCTACATAGAGCTTATGAAAGAATTGAGTGGAAACAGGTCCATCTAATGACCGATATTAGTAAATATAGTCCGCAAGTGATGCTTGTAACATCCTAAATATAGGAAGATTGTTGTCTCTTTTTCATCATTTTTCATTGTTTAGTAGTTAAAATCTGAAAAACATATATGAGATCGTGCAACTATAACATGTGTACCTGTAATCATATGCCAATGGTTCCCCAACTTTTATAGAACGAGCAGCAAACACACCCACTCGTGTCTCTCCCTCAACCTGCCTAAATAAAAACAGAATGAAATGATTAACAGTAACCAGGTGCTGAGTGAAGTAGTTTCTTCAACAGAACTAAAATGACAACCTATAAAACGGATAGCATATTCCACTGTTAACACAGAAACAAATGAGATTGCATCTAGACATCAAATTCAAACTGATTTTTGCACAATATCCAAAATGCTGCTTCTCAGAAAAGCAAATAACCTCCTTGCCAAACATATAAATAAACACAGATACACAGTTGGAATTGTGAGTTCCTAAACAAATATAACCAGGTCAATTCTTTCTAGGTGTCTGTGAACCACAGCCATTTGAAAAGAATCATGGCATCTAGTTCACAGTAGTTGAAGGATGGAGGCATATATAATAACTGTAATTCAGTAGAAATACATCAGGTCTATAATATGTTTGACTGTTAAAATAAATATTAAAAATATCAACAAAAAAGTAAGGGCATGTTTTTGGTAATCCATAATGAACTGAAATGTAATGTAAAGGAATGCATTTGTAGTGCAATACATCATACTATTAAATTACATTCCTTGCATTACAACTTACCAAACATTAAATTAAATTTCATTCCACGACAGCTTATCAAACATAGTGCAAGTTCCTAGAATCTTTGAATAACTATAGTACAACACAAATGCAGCAATAATAAAGGTGCTAACCACTTTTCCAGGATGCAGTTGGGATCACAGCTGTGATTTAGGAAGCGAGACAAATTCCCCTTAAATGTTGCATCAATTGTGAAGTCTTTTCGAATTTCACACATGTAAAAGTTCTGCAGACCTTTGTATTTCATGTCCCAGAGCCTTTGTTCACACACTGCATCATTAATCACTGAAACAGGAAGAAAATAACTGTAACTGATTCTTATTCTAAAACATAAAATATTGATTTTATCCAAAGTGAGCAAAAATACAATGACTAACGATAGACCAGTTTGGCTTTACTACTGCAAAAAACTGATTTTGGACAAAAAAATAAGGAATAATCCTCTTGGGCCAATAGTTCTTTGTCACTTGATTTTTATGGATTTTAAAAGTGATTTTGGACAAAGTTCACATTTGGAACTTTCCCCAAAATTAATTTTGGGCCCATAAAAATCAAGTAACAACTAGTTGTTGTCCATTGATTAAAAAGGATCTTCCTTAATTTTGGTCTAAAATGAGCTTTTTGCAAAAGTCATACAAACTAGCCCGATGAGAACAACAATGAAAAAGGAGAGAAACCGTTCTCTTTCCGTGTAATAAATATATCTCAAGTCCTAAATTTGACAAAAACAGACTGAAGCTATAATAGATATCAGGCTGTAAAAAGTTAATAAAAAAAATGCTAAAGAAAGCTATACTCGAATTTGAAATATTATTATCAAATGTACCAAATGCAATTAGACAAGTAGGAAGCAAAAGATTGAGCCATCAATGATAGCATACTTTGGTAGACAAGGGTGTGAAAGGGGATTACGGGATGGAAGAAACAAGATACCACAACTAGATAACCTTTTCAATCTGTAGAAGAAACCCTGTTCTACAAACAATATTGATAACATGAAAATCAAAGTGCAATTTGCAGCAAGAGGAAATTATAACTCTTATCCATGCAATCTCAACAATATTGTATGCATTAGTATCTAATAATGACCACTTACCAAGTAGACATGCAAACTTAAAATATTCATCAAACCCGACTAAGGGTAACTTGAAATGTTAGTCTTTCAAATATTTCATCTTAATAGTCCTTTGACTGTCAAGAAGAGACATAAACAAAGATAATGGCAATATATTTACATTACATTAAGGATAACCTGCCTCAACCATATTTTTGTGACAACAAAAAAGTGAAATAAAAAGATGGATGAATTACAATGCCTCAGCCACACAAATTCAATGCCAAAATCATAGTTTTAAAACTCTGTCACAGTCTGTCATGTGATGCAGATACAAGGCCATCATGGACATAACAGTCACTGCCATAGTGGTGTAAAGCATACTTTGAAGAATAGAAAATGCATTGATTTGTGAAATTTTGATTCATTCTAAATGAACACAAAATGTATAAACCAAAGATGTATAGTCAATTTATATAGATCTATCTATTAATGGGGTTCAAAAAAGAAAGAATAAAATGACATTGAAAATCTAACCTGGTCACTCCACTATCAAAAGAAGTTACAAGATTCCAACCAAAAAGGATAGATTAACAATTTACTAAATTTTTAAACATTTATTTTGCAATGAAAATCTGAAAGAATACTTGTATATACCCTTGTGAGCCATTTAATAAATTCTAGCAAACATGACCAAGTTGAATCTTAAAGTTACAAGATCTTTTTTTCCTGAATGAACTCAAGTAAACAACAAACATTATGCTAAAATAAAGGTGATGAGATAGCCAAAACCTATGAAGTTCTGTTATTGATTCTATCATTATAATAGCATGGCTGGTAGTGAAATGTAAATATTTATAACAATAGAAGCCAACTTGACTATAAAAAATTTATTAACGCGTGCTTCAATAATCAATGTACATGAAATATAAGAACAAACAGATAAACTACCTTCCCCAATATACTCAATTATAAAATCGCCTTTATTTATTGGTTCAGCAGCCTCTACTCCCCAACCACAAAATTCAGTCTGAAAAAAGAAAGTAAATCATCAAGCTATGTCAATGGCAAAAAAATCATCAAGCTATGTTAATGACAAAAAAGCAATCCCACTTGTAATTTTCATGGAAATTATCAAACAAACAATTTAACCAAGACCAAGTGATTTAGTGCAACACAAACTGAAGAATAAGAACTCAGTAACTCTGTAAGTGAAAATCCTCACCTTGACAATTTTTATCTTTTTGTCCTTGCGAAATGGCCTATTGGAGCAATTTTCAGGGCAATGGCAAGCCCTCGAGCAGCTTATGCATTGAACCCTAGTAGATGAACATTCAGGTTACAACCCTATTATGGAATGAGCCAAACCCAAAATGCTATAAAACTTAAATTATCATAATTCACAAAGGAATCGTAAGTGATAGATTGTTGCAAAATATGATCTGACCAAGGAATCCTGATGGTTATTAAATAAAGTCTAAGCAAGCAATGACAAATTGTTAGAAACAAAAATATGTTTCAACACAAAGTCAGAATCTAAAGGTGCTGAATTGATATTCTATGTAAGAAGAAAGTGAATAGACAGCAAGGCCCTCTAGTATAATTTGAGCAACAGACATAATCATATTAACAAGAAGACCTATTTACGAGGAAGAAAAACAATTAAATAAAGAGGAGATCCATTTTGTTGTCCATATATAAATTAACTCTGCACTGTTCATATATGCAGATAAAAATAGATAGCAGTTCAAAAGAATTTTCATGTAGGAAAAAGAATTGCAATGCAAGCCACAACATAAATTAGCTTATAAATATAACCAGTGCATCCTTTTGTTTGACAACCTGCTACAGTCCATTAATCAGTTCCAATATTACAGGGCAAGAAATACTAGTTTGAAATAATAAAAACAAAAAACGAAAGCATGCAGATTCTCCCAAGGAGATCTCATTTGAACTTGAAAAAGAAAAATCTGATGAATAATATACTAAATTAACAAAAAAGGATAGCAAGATCTTGCAACATATGCATAGTTAATAACTCATTTATTATTTGACAATTCAGGATCATTCAGGTACTACCTGCACACACAATCTTCACAGCATGTAGAAGTGCAATTTGTGCATCCAACATCATTATCAGAATCATCGCGTTTCTTCTTGACTAGATAGACATCTAAAATTAAATTAAGGCAATTTCCATTCAAAACAAATGTGTAATTATTATAACTCATTAAACATGAAAAACCAAAATGTCCTTGACAAAAACAGTATCAGTTATCTCATCAAAAACAAAGTTACCTAGTATTGTCAGCATATGAGATGACAAGATCAATATAGCAATATATACATACATATAAAACATATGTGTAAACACACACAAGATCAATATAGCAATATATACATATATATAAAACATATGTGTAAACACACACACATATAGGATACTGCGTCTGATATGCACATATGGAGGTGGCTCTATTTTATTCTCTATCGAGCCTTTCCGTGTTAAGTCAATCTTGAACTCCTCATCAATATAAGGTAGAGGCAAGCGGCAAAAGACCTCCTAAAATAAAGAGACCAGGAAAAGGTTAGATTATGAAATATAGCAAATTAAGCATCAATATTGTTAAAAGAAATTTTTCTTCAAATCCCATTATGTAGGAAGAATTTATTTGGGTGTTGGAAGTACATCAGAGTAATTGATTCTTGTGGTAAAATAGCAGATGAGATGGCATAAATGAGCTTACTATTTCATATTTGAAACTGAGATAAAAATGTACAACGTTACTGTAGTTGATCAATTTTGTTTTATTGGCGTTCTTATATAATATATTGATCAACATGAATGCTTTAAATTCAAATGAGTTGCAGTATTGCATTAACAAACATGGTACCTGACGAAATGAAGCTTTATGTTGTTTTGATGACTATAATTAGTCTTTACTTGTGGAGATTAGTTGTATGATTCATCACATCATTTAAATATTAAATGAGTTAAAATTGATTTGTACAATATAGTGACTAAATCTCCAGCTTAGACTCCAAAGTCAACAAAAAGTATCCATATGATAAATTCATAGGAAAATGGGGCTCTCTGTCACCTATTTATGCTTAATTAAGGGAAGGCTGTCAACTATTTCGCCATATCCCAACTTAGATCCATTAATGCACCACATAAAAGTATAAGTAGATCCCAGTTATAGAAGCAAAGAGAACAAGAAAGGCTAAATCGTTAAAAGAATTTAAGCTAATAGAAAATTTGGCCATCAAAAAGTGAACCATGTGACTGAATTCAACTAGATTGAGCTAAGGTTTAGAAGAGTGCAGAAAAGTTGAATAGGTTATGCTATATGGATTTATGTATATGTTAATATCAGCCAATCAGCTCATCCAACCCTCAAAGCTGAAGAAACAAGTATATAAGTCAACAAAGTGCAATTCTTTTCCTTTTCCTTCTATTCCTTGGATAAAAGAAGTGGCATGATAACATAGCTATATAACTTGTAACATGGTAACCCTCTTTGTAAAGTATCCGTGATTCATAGAAGGAAGTTACTACAAATAGTAATAAGCAAATTTCTTTTTTATTTTTTTTTATCATGCTCATTACTGAATACATTGATCTATATCTATTATCATTTTGAGATATATATAATATCCATGGTTTCATGTTACTACACTACATGTGCTTTGAACAATTCCACATAAACATCTTGTAAAAAATCTGACCTCTATATCACTTGTCGGAACCATATGCTGCTCATTCAACAAATATGTCAGTCCTGTCAGCTAGCCTAATCAATGAAAAATAAGAATGAAGAAATAAAACCTCAACTAAAAACGGAAATGTTAAAACATAGTGAAAATAACTAATTAAGGTAATTGGTTCATGACGTCTGACCTTAAAAGCAATTAACTTACACTTTACAGCACAAAACAACAAATCTCACACTATTAACAATTCAATTTATTAATTCACATATCAAATAGAATGATGACAAGTCAAACAACAGAAACAAAAACCTGTTATATTGCTCCCTCTACGATAATGAAGACAATCATCAATTGGATAGTAACTTGAAAACATTAACATAAGCGGTACGTCACACATGAAGAGAAGAGGGGGGGAAACACAAACATACATGTAAAACTCTACCTATGATTGACATAATTGATTTATAAGGAGAGGAAAGAAGTAGCTAAAAATTACAAAACGAATGATTGATAATGTTGGAAGAAGTAACTAAAGATTATAAGAGAAATGACTGATCACATTGGAAATCAATCACACAAAACAAGCATAATTTTGACAAACTCAAACAGCATCCATATGAAATGAGGCTGCTTATTTAAGCTTTCACTGACAGTTTACATGATGAACCAGCTCAAAGCAAAAATATTACAAATTTTCGAACACATTCCTGTAGGTTACCTAGACCTATTTTGCCAAATCAATGTTGTAAAAGAGTTTGTTGCTTTTTTACTCTCCTCCAAAAGGGATGGCAGAGATTGGGTTAGTGAGATTTTACAAGAAGTTGGGCCCCATCCATAACCAAAAAAGATGTTGTCAAAGAAGTTTGAAAGAAAGTTATGATATACTAAAATGCACAAATGATTAAACCGAAGAACATGTTTCCCGTAACAAATTTAAAAGCTCCTTCTAATTTTGACGTCATATAAAATGTCACAGACCACAACCTGATTCCTTTGTTGTAATTTATAAAGATAGCTAAAAATGAGCAAATATTTAGAGTGCTCTAGCAAGTTGTACCTAACTGGAGTCTCAGACTGTAGGAGTCTGTGTTTCACATTCTGCAGCTGAATTATTTTTTATGGTTAAACAAAAAAATCTCAACCAATATAAACAAGAAATTTAACCAACTATATTATCAATCCAACAGAAAGACTCAAGTAAAATTGAGCACCATCATACATTCAATTACCAATTTCATATTTAGTAGTGGTCTAATAATCAGGCATCATCAAACTGATTATAGTTCCAATATGCGGGTCTCATGACATTAATTGGACATGTGGATCTACAACCACAATTCATTCCTCCTAAAGTTAGGAGGTTGTAGAATGTAATGGTTTCCAAATTTTCAGAAAGAGAAAGCAACAACTGTAATTGAAAGACTAAATTTACCAAAAAAGAAAAAAGAACAAAAACACATAGCTGATGAAGGAAAGAAGAGATTGACCTTCTTATCTAAGCGCCAATTAGTCGGATGTCTCCAACATACTGCACGTCCTTTTTGATTGATTAAATGAATCACATTATCCGGCCATGGACCACATTTATCATGTGATGCCATTGTGCACCGCACACACCGCCAATGAAATTTCTGTTTGCAAATGAAGCATGCCTGTTGACAGCAACATGTCACTCATGTGTTTATTAATGCTCACTGTTAGTAATTGATAACCTTTTTTTTAAGATTCATTATCCACTAATATCAGAAACAATTTCAAATCCAATCAACTGGATAGAGAAAAGCTAAAACGGAAATCTGGAGAATTTCAAATCAAACTTAGGGAAGGACACAACAAAATGCAAATTAGTGCAGAAATTACATGGAAAAAATATACGAGACTTATTCAGCTGTTATAGATGAAATTTAATTAGATGTTGTGCAAAGAAAAGCCCAAATCAGACAAGCAGATATTTAGACATAAATAACTATCAATGTATTAGTAATGAACAAAATCACAAGAGAAGGCATGTACCAAAATGAACCAAGCACCATGTCCCAGTATAAACTTCTTAGCAGAAATCTAATGTAAGCTCATATGCTCTGTAGAAATACAAGAACATAACACATTCCGGGAATGACTATTCTTTATTTCCACCTTTTCTTTTTGGCAGTAGAAGGGCCATGGTGGGAATAAGTACAAAATTGCAATGAGGAAGCAAACTAAGATGCAGAAAAAAGTAAGGAATCTTACACATTAAAAGAATTAATAGCAAAACTAATTTGATCTTACATGCTGTGGACACTTAAATTTTCCCGGATTTGGGACATGAAACCTCTCCTCTGCACATCTTAAGTGATAGACTCCTCCACAATTACGAACAGAGCATAACAGCTCTTCCCCCGGGAAGATAAAGCCATGACAAAGAAGACATTCAGCCTGAAACATTCCAAAAAAGGGGTCAATGTGCTTCCTGTGTTAAGTAACACAGCAAAGGTGAATTATACACTACAACCTTCACAATAAAAAGCTTGATTTTCACTGAAAATCCACCATAAAAGGAAGGAACAATAACAAAATTAGAACAGATATGCATGATGCATTCTGCAAACAATGCCACAAATAAATCATACTCTCTGCTGAACATAAAAAAAGAAACAAGAAATTGCAAAGTACTACTTATCAAGCCCTAATTTCTTAATTTAAAAGAACAAAAACTAAGAGAGAGGGAGAGATAAAGTGTGAGAAGTAATTACAATTTTCTTTGAGCCAACAAGAAAAGGAAGGAAGCATCGAGACTGAGAGACACCGGAATCCATCTTCTTCTGAACCCAAGCGGCAACGTAGTCGTCCAAGCATTTACCATTAGGCCCTTTCTTGACTCTTCCACCTCCTCCTGCTCGTGCACGGCTTCGCCTCAAAAAGCTAATAGAGTTGGGATTAAAAGTATCATGAAAAGGAAATTGAAGGTACTGGTCCCAATTACAGTCATTGACTAGGGTTTTGACCGAGCCAGAACAGAGAGAAGGAGTTGTTGAATCTAATTGAGTATCAGTAGTAGGAGAAAGAGATTTGAATGTAGAGCAACGTGTGAGAGTGAGAGAGATATTGCCTAGGTCTGGCATTTCCACTTACACTCATAAATTCAAGAAACAAACCCTATCTATGTATGTAACAGAAAGAAAGAAAGAAAGAAAGGAGGAGGATTTGGGCGGGAATATCAGTTTTTGGAAATTTTGAGAATGGTTTTTTGAACACCAAAATGACTAAAACGTTGGTTTAGTTTTACAAAATTACAAATTTAGGAATAGAGCCTGTACAGTTGAATTAACTTGTCGGTTAGAGTATGTTTCTAACAGAAGTATTAAACACACTTAAATAAGGTATGGTTTGGTTCAATAATTGGGGATTAACATCTCATAGTTGATTTCTCCATTGCTGAGCTTAAACGCCAACCACCAATTCGCCTAGTAAGCCATAACCAGATTGGTAAGCATTTAGATGAGATCCCATATCCACATCCACTAATGTGGATTTGTGATTAATTTATGGTATTATTTATAAATTTATATGTGATTATATTTTATTTTATCAATATATTTAAATATTATCATTCGGGTTTTAAAATAATAATATGATTAAAATATAAGTGAATATTAAATTTTATTTTTATTAAAAAAAAAATTTAAAATATTTTAATAACGATGTCACCCTCTGATAAAAAGATTATGATACTTATATATTTAAAAAAAAAAAATAATATAGATAATTGTCCTCTTTCAATTTTTTCTGAAGCTGTCTGAAATTAGATTTCACAAAAAATATTTCCTCCAGTAAGTTAATATTTTTGCATGTACCGATGAAAAGCTCCATTTTCCACTTCAATGTTTCTTTTCCTGCTGGAAAACCTTCATTCATTAATAATTGAAGCTTCCTACAGTAGGTCCCAATATCATGAAAATCATTCTTGCAAAAATAAACAATAACATGCATTACAATTATCAAGTCTTTACAGTTCACTTTCTAGTTAATGGTGGATTATTTCGATTATCCAATGAAAAAAATTTCCCAGTTACTAGTGGCAAAATAGAGTAAACTTATAATGCTCTATCCTTTGCTCTTGAATAGTCAACTTTCAAATAATTATTGCAAGTAATAAGCATAAAAGCAAACATATAGATCCAAAATTTCAGACAATTGCAAGTATCAAGTATAAAATCAATGCTCCATTAACGTTTTTTGCTTGGTTCTCAGTATTGGAAAAATGGAAACTTAAATCTGTGACTCCCCAGGTCGAAATGAATATTGATACTGACATATTACCATATGAGTTTGTAACACTAATCATTAAAAGAAAGAGACCCATTATCAACAATGGCAGCATAACGACTTGCAGATATTTCTATACAGAATTTTAATTAAACTTTATTCATCTTTCATGACAATTAAGTTCACATTTAAATCTCGTCATTCATAAAAAAAAATATACATATATCGCAATAAAATTAATAATAATTTTCAGCTATAAAAAATCTTATCTCCGCTCTGAAATATTTAATATTAATCCAAATATATTTTTATAATTAAAAATTTAACCCCAGACTCTTATTTAAAATTACTTATCTAAATGAGTTATATTTTTTTTAGCCAGAGTGTTGAAAATTGATTGATGGATAAAAATCTGAATTTATTTTTATCATTTTGATTAGTAAAATTTGAATTTTATTAAATAATTTAAATTTATATATCACTAAAAAAATTTCAAGAAATTTATATGTAAGCGTAACATCAATTATAAATGTCAATTTAATGATAGATATAATTTAGTGTGCTGGAATTGAACATGGACGTAGCTATTTATTAAATAATCTTAAATAATAATAATTTTTCTTTATACATTGTCACCAAATTAAAATATATCCATATTTATATCCTTTAATTGATTACCAAAATTTATAAAGGGCGGGCTCAGTTGCGGATGGGATGGGTGATGGGAAGAAAAAGTAGCCGTTGGAGCGCAGTAAAATGGTGATGTTGGGAGACACGTGGATAAAACTTTGGACTTTGTGTCGGTGGTTCCAACTTCCAACTTGCAGGCTCTTAGTCTCAGCGTTGATCTTTCCATGAACACGTGTGTTCTTTGTGGTTTTCAATTCGACAAATGAGAAATTTTATTCCAAATAATAACATTTACATTTTAACGTTTCATTTGAAAATGAATAAATTAAAAATATAAAATTTATTTATTTATAAATTAGCTTTGACCGTATTTTGCATAGATTTTAATTATATTTTTTTACTTAGTTTGTGTTTTCTAAAATATTTAGACTCATTTAGGTTAACCATTTATAATCATAATTAACTGTTAACGGATAATTAATAATTATTATCTAATAATTTATAATTTTAAATATTTGATAAAATTATTATCAGTTGTTAATTGATAATATATTTAATGATCAATAATTATTAATATTTATTTTTTATTTAAATATTATTTTAAAAAAATAATTTAATCTTTTTATTTAAAAAATTTAAACTTTGATTTATAAATTACCAACCCACAAGTCATTTGATTTTTAATATGATAATTTGATGGGTTATAAACCCACGTTATTATATATTTTTCCTGTTAGTTTGATGATTATCAGTCCACTCGTCATTTTGTATTATTCTAATAGTTTGATAGAATATTAACTCACTTATAATCTTGATAATTCTGTTTATAATCTAGTAATTTTGTAATTTGATATGTTAAGATAAAAAATTTATTTTGATATCATGAAAAAAAATTATTAAAGGGATAATTTTGATTATTTGAAAAAAATAAATTATTTAGTAATATTTTTTTTGTTGTTTTACTTTAACTATAAAAATTTAAATTAAAAAAGTATTATAATGAGATTCTCTATTTTTATATGTAATGATATTTATTTTAGTAGTTTAATAAATTGAGATATCTCAATAAAAATTATAATTTTTTCTTTTAAATTTTGTTAGAAAAAAAGGCTGAGGAGGAAAAAGACCGAATAAGTGATAAATTTGTCTTTCTATATTCTTAATGAAGTATGTTTATTTTTTGGACGGAAATAATAAATAGTAACAAATTCAAATTATAAGGACATTTTAGGCTCGTGAGACGCATAGAAATTGGAATTTAGCATTAGAAATTGGAATTTAGCATTGGAATTGGATGGTGAAAATCTAATATTAATGTTAAATAGAATTAGAGTTTTAACTCGCAATTCTATTATAAAAATATTTTTATAATTTTTAATTTAATTTTTAAAAATTTTATTTTTATCATAATTTTTATTATAATTATTGCTATTACCAGCCCTGTTGTTATTATCACCATTATTATTATCATTATCACGTGATAACCTCTAATTTTTAAGAAATTTTATATTTTAAATATAATTTTTTATGTGATTTAAAAATCTGAATTATAATTTCAGCTTAATTTTGATTATGTTAGAGTTAGAATTAAAATTAAAATTTTAAATTATAATTCCTATTTTATAATCAAAACAAATCACAAAAAGCATGGATGAATTCATAAATTAAGTCATATTTTAAGGATTAAATAATAATTTATTCTATTAAATTCAAATATATTATTTATAAAATTAATTAATTACTGGGTAATTAGAAAATATTAAGATGGCAATGCAAATACTAAATATACTAAACTATATATATAATTTTTGTTAATGTCGGCCCAAAAAGGAGTTTTGCTCATTAGCTTCATATGGGCAGAATGGGCTTTACTGAGCTAAGTCCAATGGTATTTTGTAAGTCAAGATGGTAATGCAACTTCTAAATATAAGTAAACTATATATCCATTTAATACAAAACCAAATTTATCTCAATTTCAGTTTTTTTTTTCTTTTTTTCTTTTTTTTTATAGTTATTGAGATTGATGGTGTCAGGATCAGGGCGTAGAGGCTACTGTATAAAAATATGACATATTTTAAAAATTTAAAAATTTTTGTAAAAATTTTTAAAAATTATAATTTGATAGTATTTAATATAATAAATTCAATGATATATTTTTTGTGTTAAATAAAAATCAAATAAATAACAAAAAAATATTATAAATGCGATAAATCCAAATCATTAAATTTAATATATAAAATTTATAATATATTTGTTACTATTCATTTGATTTTTATTTAGCATAAAAAATATATCATTTGATTTATTATATCAAACACTATTAAATTATAATTTTTAAATTTTTTTTTTTTAAATTTATAAATTTCTAAAATGTATCAAGAGACTATTATACAAAAATACATAACATCCCCCTCAACCCTAACTACTAGATAAAGTCCTCCAAATTTTACAAAATTAAGTTTTATGTCCATAATTTTTAGTATACTTTCTTAAAATATACCATTTTTTTTGTAATTTTTATCTTTTAGATATATATTTCATATAATTTTCTTTAAAAATATATATTTAATCATCAATTTTTTTAAAATATATTAGTTATTCATTATATTTTATATATATTTAAAATTATAATTATGAGATTCTCAAATTTAAAAATTACTTACATATTTCATATATGTATTTTTCAAATTATAATTAATAATACTTCAAATTTTAAAAAATTTTATATATCATCTCACAAATTTAAATTTTATTTTTCATGTTTATTTTAACCTCACAACTTCTAAAGTTTAGTTCTACTCTTAATCATGATTATATATTCTTACCCTTATCCCTTTTGATTGGCGACTTTGACAATTTCTATATCAAACTCTTAATTTGAGATTGACAATGAACTTTGAACTAAGTAATCTAAACAATTAATCTTAAAATAAATTTTTAGGTTGAACAAATACTACATTATAGTAATATTACTCTAAATGAAAGCCAATTAATCTATATGGAAGTGAGCCTATTCCTGTGTTATCTTCACTTGGTTTTCTCCCTTATCCGTCATTAAAAAATTAAGAAGCAAATTGATTGTCCTAGCTTGAAATCTAATTAAAAATCATTTCATTTGAAATTTTTTAACAAAGCTTTATATAAAATTGAATTGAGTTTAATTTAGATGATAATTTTAAGTTCAAATTACATTTTAAGCTAAAGTAAATTCTTTTAGAATGAACTCAATTTTGACCAAATTTGCACACATACTGTTAGTAATATATATTTATTGATGAGCATTGAAATAGAATATTTCAACTAAGTTAAGATATGTCTAAATGCTTTAGACAATAGACTTCACATTATTAAGACGACTAAGCCCAAGATTCCAACAACCATTACGCCCAAGACCTATGAACAGGTCGTTTTGCGCCTTGTCTCGACAATCATTTCAAGTAGCAGGCAACTCGGTTCAGTAATATTTTGTCTCACCTTTAAATGATCCTAATTAGCTTATAAGAAACATTATTCCTGAAAATTCCTTACAAGCACTTTAAATACGTAATCTTTGTCACATTTAAAAAATGGAATTCAGATCATCTCTACATAAGGCTTCACAACAGCCAATGCAGACATATTATTATTCTATCTAACTACAAAATAATGTGAGCAAAACTCATCAATCCTGAAAACTCCTTACAAGCTCTTCAAATACATAATCTTTGCCACCTTTAAAAAATGGAATTCAGATCATCTTTATATAAGACTTCACAATAGCTAATGCAGACACATTATTATCCTATCTAACTATAGAATAATGTGAGTAAAACTCATCAATCATGAACAGCTATTTCAATCCCCATACTGAAAACTGCATAAATGTCATATTTTTATCATCTCAAAGAGTTTCTTTGAAATGATTCAATACTTAAAAAATGTCTAACTCATTCTGCGTACTAATAATACTAAATAAACTCAACTCGCTACCTTTTTTCTCATTGGAAAAAATTAATTCAACGAGAGTCAAAGTCAAATAATCTCACTAAAAAATAATTAATTATACTAAAAGTTAATGACAATATATTTAATTGTCTCAAAAATATTTAATTAGTGACAATAAATTCATTGTCATATAAAATTTTTTTGGCAATAGGTATTGTAGTATTATTGTGACTAAATTAATGAAAAGAAATTGTCATATATACCATAAATAAAAGAACAGTCAAACTTAAATATCATGATAACTTGCTTGATTTTCAACTTGTCAAAAAAAAAAATAGAGACAACTCTTATTATCACATAAAAATATAAATTTATCAACCATGATAACAGTAATAGCAACACTTTCTATTGTCACCTAATGATATTTTGTCATATTAAAACATTAGGGTGAGGATATTGCCAGAGCTATAATGGTTAATGACAGAGCAAAATCTTTCACATGGACAAATTTACCCTTTTCCCTTACATTCCATCACTTTGTCTTCCTCATTTACTCAATTTTTTTTTTAAATGAGCTTATTAGTTTCCTTCAATTCAAGTATGCTTGAAACAGTTAGTACAAATTACCTTTTTTTTAACATTCTCAATAAATAAGTAATAGACTTTTTTTGGGGGGTTAGTAGTTGAGATAAATAGTAATTACAATATTTAAGCGAATTTGATTTGATGGTTGATTGATATGATTATTTGTGTGCTTGATACAAGTAAAGTAAATTTGGTTTTTAATTATTAATTTGGTGGGTTATTTTACAGAAATAGAAAATTTCATGTTTTAAACATGAGGATTTTTCACCAATAAATCTCAAGTCTGATGATTTTGAGTATTGTCTGCCTGAAAAATTGATGAATATGACTGAACTTGATACTACTGATGTGTCTAAACTTAATAATTCTACTGATGTGGGAAGGGATTGGTTAAGTTGGCTTTGCTTTTTATGCCGCGATGGCTTTGATCTGGATTGCTTACATGCTTTGTTGGGACATTATAAACTCCATATGCTGAGATTCTTTTGTTCTTAAAAAGTATGAAATTGAAATAAGAAATCTCAATATAAAAGAGATAAATAAAATATGAGGGGTAAGGATAATTTTGTCTTAATAAAAAATTATTCTGGCATTAACTAAATAACTTTAGCAATATCATCTCCCTAAACATTAAACATGTTTTTTCAATTATTACATTAAACATGTTTTTTCAATTATTTTTTACAATGATTGGTCTAGTAAGTAAACTTATGCAAAATTTCAAAGAGAATACTAAGCTTAAAAATTCTAGATTTCATAATAATAAAAAAAAAAAACACTACAAACAAAAATATTATGGGAAATAAAATCAATTGAATAGGTCACACACTAATAATATATACATTTGAAAAACTGTAATATGATATAATAAATACATTTGAGTTCAAGGACTTAAAATTTAGTGTAAAGTAGTATAACATGTAATTAGAGTAAAGTGTGAGTGTGTTTCTATTCTTTTCCGCATATAACATGTGTATACACATCATACATAAAGAAATTAAGAGAGTCTTATTATTGATTAACAAAAGTACAAAATTACAAGTTTACAACTTATTATTGATAAAAATGATTGATGATGATAAACAAAGCTTATTTTCTTTTCTTCATCTACAAAGAAATTAACCAAATAATAAATTCCCAACCATCAGCATGATTAGAGTTCCAAATGATTTAGATCACCTCTCCTTCACTTGTTCTTCAATTATAGCTTAAAAAAAAATTCCAAACCTAATAAAGATCTCTACTCTAACCCTTCACCAAAAATTTATTTATATGCATAAAATTAAAATTAGATGCCATAATTAATTTAATACTCCTCCAAGCATAGAAATTAATTAATCTATATTCCTTCTCCCTTGAGATGTCAATTAATCATAAATCACATTGAAACATTTGAGGCACAAATAAATTGAGATCACCAAAAATCATATCATCTCCTTGATCTCCATAATTGTTATGATCTTGACACTCAAAATATGTTTGAATATCTTCAGGAAATCTACATTGTGGTGGTTCTAACTGATTATCTATAACCGGACTCGACGGATAATCTGTTATCGATGTCATTTCCATCATCTCTTTGAATTTTGAGGATTGAAGTAGTAGACCTAGAGCTGAAGTGGCATTTGTTGGCCGTGGTTCTACCACTTGTGTAGTTGTTTCACTTGTAGGTTGTAATTGGTAGGTTTGTTGGTTAAGGAAGCCTAATCCAAGGTCTTGATTATTTGGGTTAGGACATGAAGAATTACTAATGTCTATGTTGGGGTTAGGGTTTGGATCATTTGGATCACAATTATTATTGTTACTCTCATTTTGATTAGGTTTTAGCCACTTGATATAACGACTGAGATCGAAATTGGTAACCGCATTTAATCCACGATATTCTATGGCTGCCATATCATATGCAGTAGCAGCTTCCTCTTGAGTAGCTGAAAAAAAAATTGAAAAGATTATTTTTAGTCCTTTGAAAATTTTGATTATAAAATAAATATTTTATAATTGATTTATTGATTCAACAACAACTTTAATTAATTATTTTTTATTAATTAAATTTAGGTTAAATTCGAATTCATATTTTTATGATTTTAGAAATAGTTTGACAATGATTAAATTAAAATGAATATGTATCTTTTTTTTTTTTTTTTAGTATTAGGATGAGAAATCAATTCTGAATTTATTACATAGAAAAATATATACTTATCATTAAATTATATATCGATGTACAAAATTAATATATACCTTAATTAGTTATTAATATATAATAATGTTGAGGAAGTAAATTAGGTAAATGGTGGGTGGGTTTTTTCTTAACTAATTAATTGTTTTGAGAATTTGAAATGGTATATATATATATTTGGAATTGTCCAACTTCCTACTAACCTACATATCTGTAGTTGCTTGTCCTCATTTGACCTTTAGCTAGTTTGGTAAGCAGTGACATAGACACTTGGAAATAAGTGATTTCTAGGACAAATACTAGAGAAAGAATACAAACTAGTAATTAGTTCATTGTCTTTTAAGCATATTGACTAATTAATTAAAATTATATAAATAAATATTTTAAGTGGTCCTATTCTTAATTGCTAATTGATGGTAAAGACTAATCATGAGTTTAAATTTTGGTAATCTAACATTTATTTTTCAAATATACTGAAAAAGAAACTTATAATTATTGGTCCCCTAGCTACAATTATTTTGAAAATTTTACAATAGAATTATTAGAAAATTAATGAAATTAATTACCATATGTACCAAGATAGAGGTATTTGTTGCCAAAAACTCTGCCAATCCGAGCCTCCCACCTTCCATTGTGATGATGTCTGCTCATTGAAATTAATTAAATCAAACTAATTAGAAAGATTAATTATAATTAACAGGCCAAAGCTTTCACTAATTGGAAATTAAGTTTTTTATTTTTTTTTTTAATTCACAATGTCTTCTCATATTACATTGAGTATATGATTAATTTTTATTTGTATTATGTAATCAACGCTAGCCTAAAAAAAAAAAATTTAACATGATAAGAATTCAAATACGTAATTTTTCATTATAAATTAAACCAACTCTTTGATTAAATTAAATTCTTTAAAAATAGGATTGGGCTTGGAAAAATACGAGTTAATTAATTATCATATACCTTGCAACACCTCTATATTTTGATACTCCGCGAGAAAAACCACTGCTTTTCCTACAAAAATCAAACTTCCATAATTTAACCTAAATCCAAACTTATAATTATTTATAATATTATATATATATATATACAAATACCTTCTCAATGATCCAATATATTCTTCTCTGGACTGACCCACCATTTCTTTCAGTTCATTTTCATATGTTGATAACTATAATAATCAAAGAATTGTTAAATAAAAACTAGGATTGTGTTAAATATAATAAGTAGAGAGAGATCAAATAAATTACCGGAAAATTGAGAATTGTTTCATGACCCCAGTATTTGAGTGCTGCTAAGTCATAAGCATGTGCTGCTGCTACTTCATCATCATAGGCACCTGAACAGTTTAAGTCCGATACATAAATTTGTTAATAAAACAAGAAAAGATTAATCGATTACTGAACTATTAATCAAAAATAATGTTTAATACATACCAAGGTAGACTGCATTTGAGTAAATTTTAGCGAATATCCAACGCAAACACCATGAAAAAGAAAATGAAAGAGCACATTAATACATAATTAATATTTCTTCATATATGATTGGTAATGATAAAGCAAGAAATGAACCTTGTCTTCCTTTTTTGTTTTGTGATTCATTCCAGCAATTTTTATCCCACAAATGAGCTTCATATCGTCCAGTCCATCGATGCCTGAAGTCATTACAAAAATCTTTTAAGTGCATACTCATTTTAGGGAAAATTGAATGAAAAAAATGGTGAAATTGACCTCGTAACGCCTCGATAAATGGAGCTACGTTGAGGTGGAGAGTCTCTTGGTACACTTCGTCTAGTACGTTTCACCTTTGTAACTCCATTGTTATTAGTAGTACTCGTAATGTTCTTCTGATTTTGCTGCAATTTCCCCATTATTACTAGTCGAGCTAACCAACTAAGCTAATACGAGTTCAGATCGATATAGAAAAATAAGAAGAAGAAAGCGAGATGAGAGAGTAAAAAAACAAAAAAGAATTATGAGTGAATCCTCCAAAGCAAAAGGGTTATAAAGGAGTGACAAGAAAGAATGTGTTGGAAGAGTATGGGCTGGCAAAATTACATATTGCCGGCTAGACACAGTATAACTGTAATTAGTAGCCGTCTTAAACCGGCTTATGTGTTTTCTTTCTATGTTGTCTTCACACTAATTTTGTGTTTATTTAGATTATTTTGCTGTATTGACATTATTAATTATGAATATATATATATATATGATATGATAATGTGGATGGTTATTTATATAATTAATAAAAATTCAAACCCATGTTTATCTAGAGACAAAATTTAACTCTCCCTTAAAACTTAGTTACGTGATTATTAGATGCTTAATGATGTGAAGTAAATATCTAAGACTAAGCCCAATAATATAGATTTGGGCCAAGATCACTAAAACCCAAAGGGGACTGTAGCTCAAGGATGATGACTCATGATTCAGATTTAGGAAAACCCTCGAGATTGAGCTCCCAGTAAACTCCCTTTATGATGATACGTCGGATACGTTCTGAAGCTTGAATCTCTTTTCATTTCTTCAATACTATGTTAACAGGAAAGTGAATCTGTTCCATTGGTCATCATGAATTGCAGTTTAATGTTATGATCAAAGGCGGCTCACAATATGGCAAAACTCGTGATTTATTTAGAGTAAAGTATCGTAAAAAGAATTTGACATGACTAGCAGTTTATCTTTTTAGGTAATACACGAGTTTCTTCTTAACGAGAATACGAATTCAAAAGTTTTATTCAACGATTTATAACTAGGGTATAAATTAACATCCTCACACCGATAAAATTAGTTTCATTCTACATCTTTTAATCTATTTCTCTCTCTAAATATTTTCTCTCCCAATGATTCAATTATCAATTTTGACATTAAAAAGATTTTGTCAAATTCAAATTTGACATCCTTCATGTATTGTGCTTTTCTTGCAGGTTCATGAACAAACACTTATTTCAACGTGATCACATTATAATCAAACTCGAATTATAAAGGTCTAACAACATATTTTAAAGGTTTCAGGAAGTTTTAAATTTTGGATGAATTGTTGAAGTATCATTGTTTGAAGTTTGAATTTTAATTATCGATTTAAAATGTTAGCAAATACAGTAATGTTGTCAAAATTTTATTTAAGGATTCAAAATTATAATTAAAATATTAGAAATAAATATTTCAAATTATTAGTATTTAACTCTTCAATTGTTAATTACCATATAGTCTTAGTAGCATTTAATAACTGTTGACCATGATTACTAAAGAAAATAGACTTAAATTCATATGAAACTAGTAATTTTGTTGTTAATTAAATTCTAAGAAAACATTCAAAGTCGGAATTTCACATCACACTAGAATATATATTGGATTTAACAGCACTAATTTAATATAATTTAATAGTTATTAGCATTAACAATTAATAATTAACAACACATCAAAATATAATCTAATGATAAGTATATATGCACGTTCCATGCTCAAAAAATAAAATAAAAAATAATTTTTTTATAAAAGAAATAACAATTAATAGTAGTATTATTACAAATTTTTAATTACGGAAATTTAAAATATTTGGTGCAGTTACTCGTGATTCTTATTTACAAATTACAATATCAATAATTCTCTTGGATTTGTTTGGTACAACTTGAAATTAGAATCCAAGTAGAATAGGATTTCAAAACCTTAAACATTTAGATTAATAGCTATACTTAAAATTATATAAACATCAATAAAAATTAGAATTATTTAAATATAAAAGTAAAAAATAAATAAATAAATTACTCATACACCAAATTAATTATTATTATTAATTCTTAAGTTATCCCAACTACATATATTATATTATTATTGTATAAGAAAATCTTATATAGTAGAAGTTATTATTATTAATTCCAAATTTATCCCAACTACATATATTATATTATTATTTATTATTGCATAATTAGGAAACTTTATTATAGTGCAAGAAAATTTTATTAGTAGATTTTTTTTTTTTTGCATTTATTAAAATTTGAGTTATTTGTTATTTTAATGAATGTGTAGAAATAATATTATTATTTCAGTTCTATTGAATTATTTTGGTAACAAAAGAAATTAAAAAATGAATCACTTATAATAATGTACAATACATATATTATAATAATTACAAAGAAATATTAAATTATCACATACAATCATAATTTATAATATTAATAAATATGGAATACAAAAAGTCTAATGATTTTTAAAGTTAAAAGGAATACAAATTTATGTTAATACCTCAAATGTTTTTACTTGAAATCTTGACAATACTTGAAACTAAAAAAATGATGTAAATTTTTTATTAAGAAATTGTTTTTAAAATCTTTGTAGAATAATATATTTAAATTATGAATTAATGCTTTTCTTTAAAATTCATTAACTTCTAATACATCCATATTCTAATATAATGTAAAACCTAATCATTTATATTTTAATATAATTAAATTAATCAAACTCTTTAACTTTGCAAATTTACTAAATTAATTATCAAAAAAAGTTATCATTATCTTAAATTTTACTAAAATTTAAACAATAATATTTATTAGAATATTGTTAGTTGTTAAAAGTTCATATTTTTTATTAGAATTTGAACTTATAACCTTATAACTCTCTTTTAATTTAATTTTGGCTTTTTGTTAATTTTAAAAATATTTTTTTTAAAAAAAAAATTATAGAATGCATTAACTAAATTGAAAATTATATATATTTTTAATTATAGACCATATACTTAAAAATATATAATCCAAATACTAATAAAAAGAAATATTATATTTTTTGTTAATATAAAACAAATATCACTAAATATGAAAAGAATTAATTTATGAAAATATCAATAATATTTTAAATTCAATAAATATATATATATATTTTCTACTCGAATTTGGAATAATCTACACTCAATGTGGTAATTGGATACGAGATGATTTCTATAAAAAAATAAATAGTATATATCTCTTTGGATGTAGGAGTTTTAATTGATGTTATACAATATTAGAATAATTGGAAATATGAAAGTATTTGAAGAGGCAATAATTACTTATGATTTTAGAAAAATTGATAGATGGGTAAAGTCCTAGCACTAGCTAGGAGAAAGGTTTCTTAAATTAATGAGTTGTATTTTAACATTATATAAGATTTTCTGGGTAAAAAATTAATTAAAAATGTTCATGAAAACAATCTTGGCAGTTGGTGATTTGTCCTTAATTATATAATTAATAATTAATCCTATGAGACGTCAATGTAATTACACCTTTCAAGATTTTGTCTGAATTAATATATATATATAATATAATTCTTAATTTTTGGATTTATTATAATTATTCTTTTCCTTTTGGATGATTAGAGATTCCAACCCTATATATAGTTGTAAATCATGCTTTCATACTATTTTTATTGGTTTTCATAATTTTCTATTCAACAAAATAAATAACTCACTGAATTTATTAATATGTATCTTTTTTAATGAACATTGATATTATTTTATTTTTTCTTATTTTTTATTTTTTATGAAATTTGGTATTATTTGACGAGATTAATGGATTTTCTTCTACAAAAATGTTATATTCTTTTAATTTTTTTTAAATCTCAGAATTTAATTTCATTTTTCTAGATATTTAAGTTATTAAATTCTACTTTCTCAAAAAAAAAAAAAAGCTATTAAATTCTAAAAATATGAAAATCGATTTACAGTGGCAAAGTAAATTGTACTTCTTGTCAAATTATCAGTTTTAATATTTTATTAATATGACTAAAGATTATTATAAGAAATTTAAGTTAATTTTTTATTTTTAATATTTTTATGTATATACTTTATATATTCATTTTATATCAATATGCACTTTTTCAATGTGAATAAAAAATTTATATTTTTCATTTAAAAAAGAAAAATTTATTTTCAAGCTCCTGATTAGAGTAGAATATCCTTGGACATAGTGAGAGCAAATTTTTTTTTTCAATGTCAATATAACTTAAGCATATTGATAATGATGACCAAACATGAAACGTTACTTTAATAATATAATTTATGGGTGATTCGCTTTGTAATCGAAAACTGACGGGGCTTTCAACTATAAATAGTGAATATATATAGTCTAAATTATAATATCACGAATATTTTTATATTTGTATCTCAATAAATAAATATATTTTTATATTAGTTATGAGGATAAAAACAACCGATTTATATTACGTACTCATGAAAAAAATCTTTCATTTACATGTCAAATAAGCTTAGTTTTGAACTCATTACAGCCTCAAACTTAGCTTAAAAAGACTTGCAAGCTCCGAATGCTAGACATATAAGTACTTCATTATAAAGCATCTAAAATCCTTCATAAATACCTTCCTTTTACGTTAAGTTCATCTCCTTACTCTTGCTCTTTTTAAGACGAAGAGTTCTAATGGTGCCTTCATTCCTTTAAAACATGATTTATGTTAGAATAAAATAGCAAGCGTGACATATCATCTTATTATAAAACTCAAGTGAAAGTTTATTGTCAAAAAGATGACATAAGAGAGGTGGTTTATCCTATCAACTCAAACTTCACATCTCTTTTTCGCCATTTGATGTTGTCACTTATTTGCTTATTCTCCTCCATTGATAGAGTCAAATTATTATAAAAGGGAAGATTATTCATGCAAGGTAATTGATTTTACAATTTCTTTTCCATTCTCTCTCTAAAATTCTCTCTGTCGAACCATAAAGAAACCAGTTCTTCTTTCTTAAGGTCCCTTAAAAAGCATGGCCTATCTAATGTTGTATACTCATTTTGCAAGCTAAAGATTCACTAGTTGGGCATTATTGACCAATGTTTGATTCTCAAGGCTAGCACATAAGAAGTAATTCTTGAATATATTGATCGAATGTGGAGATTGTATGGGAATGCGCCTTCGGACTCGCTCGGAGAGAAGACTTAGTCTCAGTAAATGAGTAAACTGCTCCAAGGATATTTGATGCGGACTTATAATCATAGATTTTCTGAATCGATTTGACTATATAAAGGGATCAAAGTCAAAGAAAATGAACCTTTTGATAGTGATAGATATCGTTTTTTAGCAAAATTCTTTTATTTAAGTATCCATTTTAGCAATTTTATTTATTTTTTCCATAATTTTCGTTTTTTTAATTACTTTTGGTAGAAAACTCAATTTAATGCTTGATTCTAATTATGATTATACCTCTTTAATTATTTAATTTGGTGATTTCTTTCTATTTCTAGAAAAATTACTATTTTTGACTCCTAGAATTTTTTGAGATAATTTTCTATATATTTTATGTAAGTCTTAAAATTTGAAACAACTTATGATTTAATAAAATTTCTTTTTCTCTTTGAAAGACAATATATTCCAAATCTCACTATTATTTTAAATTAATTAACTTTAATGCTTAATTGTCTGGTATTCACTTGAGAATTAATAAACTTTTAAAAGAACTAATAATAATAATAATAAAAAAAAAGAATGATACCCTTGACCTACAAGAACAAAAATAAAAAGGAATGATAAATTTCATTAATACGAAATTGTATATATATAACTTATTTTGGTAGAGATTTACTTTAAAAGTAAATATCAGTGTTTGAATTTCACTGATATTAATTTTTTTCTTTTTCAATATTTTAAAAATATATAAATAAATAAATTAAAATTAAGATTAAGAACAAGGATATATAAAATGATAACAATACATGAAATATACAATAAGAAGACAAAGACAATAGAATTTTGGCTAAAAATGATAAAAAGATAAATACTAAAATTTATTTATTTTGATATTACTCCCCTCAAACTGGTAAATGAAGGTTGTGATTTGTGAATGCCAAGTTTGCTAATTAAAAACAAAAATTGTTCCGTATTCAATGTCTTGGTTAGCACATAAGCTAATGGATGAGAGCTAAGAGTGTTTGAAAGATTTAAAACTCATTTTCGTAATTTTTTCACAAACAACATGACAATCGATCTTAAAGTGTTAATTGTCAATTTATTTATTTATTGTTTTAAGAAATTATATATCGAAGAAAAAGAAATTTATTGTATATATATTATTTAGATAAATATATATTTATCGTTAAATTATATGTTTGTACGCAATTTTCACTTTATTTTTGTTCGCCGTAACTTGGACAGTTGGCTGTTGAAAATTTAATCATCTGTACTAAGAAAATCACCTAGCATTGAGATGCGTCAACTCTATTATTTCAGAAACTAAATTACCCTGACCTAGCATGCTTGTTAAGGTGCAGAGAATATGGGTCTAAGCCTCTATTATATTTGATTTAAATGGGCTATGTATTTCTGGTTCATTTTGCTTTTTACTTTTGTGGGCTGCTTATTTTATAGTGTTTTAGGCCAATATTTCAAGTTTCCAAAAATCTGGATTGAGCAATAAGTGGATTCAAACTCACTAGTCACTACTTCTCTATTTTTCGAAGTTATTTTATTTTAATTTATAAATCGAATTTAAATAAAATATAAATAAATATTACATTGCCATTAAAAAAAAAAGAAGTTAATTGATGGGTGGTAGGTATGGCATGAGAATTTTGCTAATACCCCTTTTACCTTTTTTGCTCAACTTTGCCGTTGCAATTTGAGATTACTTTAAAGTTTTAAAATAACATTTTCAAATCCAAAGGGTTTAAGGATAGCAATGGGGTGGAGTAATCATTCCATCTCTATCTTGTCTTAATAGGAAATTCTCATTTCTATCCCTATCTCATAAATAGTGATAATTTAGTTTCATTTTCATCTTTTATTATCTACTTAAATTTTATATTATTAAATTTATATATATTTATAAAATTTATAAATAATAGTTAAAAATAAAAATAAATTTATTTAAAAAATATGAATAAAATTCAGATACATAAAACATCAATCAATATAATTAAAATATAAATAAGCTTAATACATTAAAAATTTAGCATATAAAAATATTAGAGTACTTAAATAAATTGAATACAATAAATACAAAAACTTTCAAGAAATTCTAACAATCTCATAAACATTTTTATATTTAAAAATTTAATACATAAATTAAATGTAAGTTTAAATAGAATGTTAAAAAAATAATTATTATTCTTTAACATAATGAAATAAATAAATGTTAATATATAGTTTTGAGTGATGAAAATTAGAAATTCTAATACATATGTGTGTGTATTTATATATATATAAAATGATAACTAAATAATATATTTTTATATTAGGGATAATTAAATAATTATAATATTGAATTTCCATAGAGATAAAGACAGAGATTTTCGCTCCATTCCCAGTAACGAAGAAGAAATATTTTTATTTCCATCTTTATAGAGAAAGAAAATAGAGAATTTTTATTTTGCTCGAAGCAAATTCCCTAACAAAATAGGAATTCTTCGCCATATTATCATCCCAAAAATAAATTACTCGTTAGTACCTGAAAACTATTCATAGCATGAAGTAGTGGAGATTAGCATATTCAATGTGATAATTTTAATATTATTGAAAAAAAAAACTCATTCGTCAAATTGATTCTCTTTAAAGTAATATTTGCTTCCACTATTTAAATTAAGCAGGGTTATGGCAAATTATTCATGACCCAACAAAAGTTCACTTAATTAAATTGATATAAGAATGTTTGAAAGATAATAGCAAAAGTAATCATTTGATTTTAGCCAAATTATAAAATAAAATAAATAAATAGGCTCTTTACTTTTTCCTCCAAAAATTTCATCACACTTTAAACTTTTAAAACTTGTCAACTCTTATGAAGTATAAGAGAAGTGGAGACTTAAAATTTAACTACTACTACCTATATATCCAACAAACACATAATTCAAATCTCAATACCATATAAAATCTTTCTTCCTTAAAAGAAAATTTTATCCAAGTTATATAAAATCATTTATCCATACATGAATTTTGATATTATATATTCTTTCTCTTTCTTCATCTTCCTAAATGGTAGAATTATTATTTTTTAAGACAATGATAATAAGAGAAAGCCTTGCTTAAAAAAAATAATTCTTTCCAAAAAAAAAAAAAATTCCAAATGTGCTTGACATATTGCCTCATTTGCTTCCAATTTGAGAGAACTTTACTCACATTAAAAATTCTATAGTTTTAATTAACTAGAGATTAGAGATCAAATATTGAATTATTAGAGTATTATATGCAATTAAGTATACTTAAATATTTAAATATCTTTTTTAAAAAATAAATATTAATTTATTACTTATAATAATTATTGAGTATAATATATTTTTTAATTATTAATTTTAATATTTTATCAAACGTAATTGAAATAATATTAAAAAAATTCAAATTATTATTTTTGATTTTTGATTTTTTAATTTTTAAATTATTATGTAATTTTATAAATGAAAAAAATTATAGTATTTCCTAAAAAAATTGGAATACAAATTATAATTTATATTGTCCATTGTCCAAATAAAAAAATGCTATTCCATGAATATTTTATTTCGATTTTCCAACCAAACATGGCCTTACAGATCACCTAATTTACATTTTTCACCTTCCATCCAAAAGAGTCAAACACGAAACACCCATAAAACCTATAATCTAACACACTAAGATCCTTTATAGCTTTACCACGTAGCAAAATCACAAAGAATAAATTCCATTATATCCAATTAAAAAACACCACGTTTCATAAATAAATAAGATTGATTACAGAAAATTATTTCTTAAAGTATATTGATTCCAACCAGACTAATAGATAAAAAAAAAAAAAAAAAATGGTTGATTCAAAAAAATATCAATATTTGACATCATTTTCAAATTGAAAGAGATTTTTTTTTATTAAAATATAGACCACTATAAATCTTAAGACTTATAGATAATATATAAAAAATTATCTTCAAAAATTTTAGAAATCTAATATAATAATTTTTCTAAAAAAAAATAATAAATCACCAAATTTATATATATATAAAAAAATCACAATAAATACAATGTTTTAAACAGTATATAAAAACAAACTTTTTATAAAAAGTAAATAAGAACTCAAAAGGTTCAGCAAATAAACATAAACCATAAAATTGCTAATGGAGAAATTTCACCAAAATATTGACGCAGCGAAATATTAATGAAAAATAAAATTTTATTATAATTCGTTGATCTGCGCATGAATATTGAAAAATAATTTTATATAACCTATTGATTTTAAAAATATCAGAAAATAAATATCAAAATTCGTTGATTAAAAAAAATATTAAAAATTAAAAGAAAAAACTTTCAAACAAAAATATTATTTTTAATTTAAATCCAAACTCACTCAATCCTAAGATTTACATAACTATATATAGAAAATAACTTTCAGAAAATCTTAAATTATAATATAGTAATTTATTTCAAAAAAAAAAAATTACCAGCTTTACATAAATAAAAAAATAAATCAAAACTAACTTAAATAGAAAAATAAATCAAAACTAATATAATATCTTAAATAACGTTTAAAAATAAGTTTTTTTATTAAAAGTAATTAAAAAAATAAAAATACTAAAAATATACAAATACAAATATAAAAAATACAAAATCTTGTTGATTTCCATCATTTTCTTTTAGGTAGAAAAAATTTATTTTCGAATTTGCAGCAATATTATTTTCAAAAAAATTTTTATATAACATAATTCTATATTGAAAATACATGATTGTAAAATACTCATAAAAAATATGAAATTTTTTAATTTTTCTTATAATTTTTATACAATCTCTCTAATAATTTTGAATATAAATTTTAATTAAAATTTTTTTTGTTGAATTAAAAATCAGATGAAGTAGAAAGAAGCAATGAGATTAAATCATTACGACCAATTACGCTCAAGTCAATATCATAATTAAAAACTATCAATGACCTTTTTTTTTTTTTAGTTTAACCCTTTAACACGCACTACAAGAAACTAGCAATGTACAACTGCAAATTACCGAAGGACAATTATCCGTTGGTAATTACTGTTGTTTTTTCTACTATCATTTACCGACCATACAATGACACATTACGATAGGTAAATATCAATGAAAAATATTTGGTCCAAAATATTGGCGGGAATTTCATGCACTCAAAGTTACCGATGGGTTTACCGATTGAATATTATCGCGGCCGATGAAATGCCGACGGTTATATTTTTTGCGAGGCATTTACATTTCGATTGGTATTCAGTTAATAAATAATTAAAAAATAATATATGTTCATGCGCTAACGAATTACCGACAGTTTGTTATTGGACACATGGTAAGTCATACCGTCCGATATTCGGATTGCGGGACTGCTGTATATTTTTACACCGCAGTTTCTTATGTGATTTATTTTAGCTACTTAAAAATTTTTAAAAAAATTTTAAAAAATTATATTTTTATAGTATTTGATATAATGAATATATTGATGTATTTTTCATTCTAAATAAAAATCATTTGTACTATTAAAAATATATTAAAAATGCGTTAAATCTAGACCATTAAATATAATACATAAAATTTCTAATGCATTTTTAACAGTCCAAATGATTTTTGTTTAATATAAAAAATATATCAATAAATTCATTACATCAAATACTATGAAAATATAATTTTTAAATTTTTTTTTAAAAATTTTTAAATAAATAAAATGAATCAAATGAGAGGCTGCTGTGTAATTTTGCATCGATAAATTAATTATATATGCAGAACATGAATCGTTCTATTTCTCTTTTCTTTTGTTCTTGTTTTATTTTTGCTCTTATAAATATATCTATCTTTTTTATCTCTTTTTCTCTCTCACTCACCCTTATCGGTTCTGTCATAAGCTCAATCTCATTCTATCTTGCCAATCGTTATTAGCACCGTCGGTAAATCTCTCTCGTCAGTATTCTTTTTTTTTTCTCTTTGTATCTCACAAGTCTTCGTCGTAAGTGTTCGGTATCCTCCTCCTTCTATTTACCGGTGCAGCCGTCTTTCCTCTTCGCCGGTGCTGCTCTCCGCCATTGTTGCTCTTTGTCGTCGTTGCTCTTTCCGTCATTCACGATTTTTTTTTTAATTCCAACAGTAATATAATTGAATGTAAATTAATTTGTTATTTTGATTTTAATTTATTGTATTTTGTAATTTTAATTTTCTGTTTAGTTAATTTTGTATTGTATTTTTGTTAATTTTATTTATTTATTTATTTTTTTGCATCTAGTTGTGTTTGATGTAAAATTTTTGAAGAAATTGATTTGATGTAAAAATTCTGAAGAAATTGATATGTTGATGTAAAAATGATATTTTGTTAAATATTTGTTAAAATTAAATTATTTGTACAAAATTGATAAATTCTTTAATTGATTTTATTGATAATTTTTTACAGAAATTGATAAATTCTGAAAAAATGGAATTTTGGATGATTTTTGGATTTATGGCATTTTGTTATGTTGGATAAATTTTGTATTTTATTTTATTTTCTGTAAAATATAACCAACAAAAAAAAATTCATTTTGGCATTTGGATGATTTTTTTTTTTTTTACTTTGAAAGATTATAATTTCTTGTACAAAATATTGCTTTTTTATTTATTAATAAAATAGATCATATAAGGAAAATGAATTGTATAATTTATAGTAGAAATTTATGACTTAAAATATTAAATGTAAATAAAAATAAATATTAAACTAATAATAATTGGTAAAATTATAATTTATATTAGAAATTTATGACTTAATATATAAATAAAATTAATTAGTTTAATTTATTGAAATTTGAAATTAAAATTAAAATTTGACAGAATATTAAAATTTATTTGAAATAAATTTAATTTAATTTTGTAAATCTAATAAAAAGGAATTCAAAATACTAACTTGAAAATTACCAATAAATTAAATATTGATAAAAAGTTAATAAATGATTTCAACACTTTATTATTATTAATTAAAAAATAAATATCAAATTAAATAAATAATTTCATAACACATAAGGGACATGACAAACATTCAATTGTGGACATTAGATCTCGCATGGTTCTTGTAAGTATTATTATTTAATAAAAAATGTCCTATTTATAATTAATTGTTTATAATTATTTTTTGTTATTTTAAATTAATGAAAATTTTGAAAACATATATAATTTGTGTTTTATAGGAGAATATTAATAACATTTGCAAGCAGTTGTTGCAGTCATCTCCAAGTTCCACCAAGCCATTTCTAGTGGATGAGAAGATTTATATTTTCGGGCTATTGGGAGATCCTATAAAGGAAAGACCTATGGCATTGGTTCTCAGGTTCTCTTGTTTTATGGCGATGTCGGTGCTAACTTTTCTTCGTCTTTTGTACCACCCCCACCCCCACCCCCTATATCAAATGCTATTCAACAAGAAATAGATAGACAAGTTGATAGGCGAGTACAAAAGGTGAAGAGACACTTTGAAGAGCGTGACAGACTGTGTAACAAACATATTGCTGATCATATGCAACAGATGTAGCTGTGGATGCAACAGGTAGCATCAGTCACTGGGATTTCTGTTACTTTCCCTTCATTTCAGCCTCCTATATTACCTCCCTTGCCTAATGATTTTGCTTCTACTTCGACTGCACGTCAACCTTTTGATCAGGAGATTGGTGGAGAGGGGTACTGCTACTGATGATGATTTTCTTATAGATCCTCATGAACTTGATAATGCAGAGGACAACACAAATATTATTTAAATTCATTTCATTTTATATACATTAAACATTTTACTATTATTTATCATTAATTTATAAATTATATTAAATTTATTAATTTCAATTATATAATAATTTTATATTTAATTATTATTAATTTATTACTTATAATTATTTATAAATAATACTATTTACCGATAGAAATATCGACCAATAAATCATACACGTCAACAAACCATTGAACAAATTAGCGATCAAATAATGATTATATATCGATGGAATATTATTACACCATACAGAAAATTATTAATGATGTATAATAATCTACCTACCAAATTTTCATTAGTAAATTTATTGATCGATTATATTTTTTGTTAATAAATATTTATCGATGATTTACTGATGAAATGTATCAGTCGATAAAGTAATATATCAATGAAATATTATTTATTACCGATAAAAATATTTATAGGTAACTCGATTTATTCTTATACGGATAATCAAATCTGACTTATAAACTTTAGCGTTTATAGTTATGCATCAATCACTATGAGTTGAGCACATTTTTCATTACTAATTTACATATTTTATTGGACGTGATTGAAATGATATTAAAAAACAAATTCAAGTCATTTTTCTTATTCTATATTTTTTATATTTTAACTTTTAAATTATGATGTATTTTATAAATGAAATAAATTCATGGTATTTCTTAAAAAAATTCAAAATACAAATCAAAATTTATATTGCCCATTATCCAAATAAAAGAAAAAAAATGCTATTCTATGAATATTTTATTTCGATTTTCCAACCAAAAACAAGGCCGTACAGATCACCTAATTTACATTTCTCTTCTCACCTTCCATCCAATGAGTCGAAGACACGAAAAACCCATACTTTAAAAACCTATAATCCCACACGCTAAGATGGGTTGAGGGTTTCTAATTTTAGGTTTTTAAAATTTTTATAAAAATTTATAAAAATTATAATTAGATAGTGTTTTATATAATGAATCCAATAATATATTTTTTATATTAAATAAAAAATCAAATAGATAAAAAAATATTATAAATATATTAAATCTAAACCGTTAAATATAATATATAAAATTTATAATATATTTTTTTCTATCCATTTGATTTTTATTTAGTATAAAAAATATATTATTAAATTCATTATATGAAACCTATTTAATTATAATTTTTATAAATTTTTATAAAAAATTTTAAATATTTAAAATTAGACACATGAGAGCTGCTGTGTAACTCAACCCACTAAGATCCATTATATCTTTACAACGTAGCAAAATCCCAAAGAACAAATTCCATTTGATCCATTTAAAAAACAACACGTTTCATAAACAAATAAGATCGATTACAGAAAATTATTTCTCAGAGAATACATGTGGTTTTCAAAAGTCTCACGCGCTTCTTCTGGTTTCGTCAATTGACACACACTTATATAAAAGGGCAAAAAGAGAGAAAAATGTAAGAAAAGAAAGAGAGAGAGAGAGAAACTAACAAATTGATAACAAATTAGCCGGAGAGAGCTCACGGATCCGGCGGATTACCTCGCCGGAACATAAATCCAACCATATTCCGGTATAACTTTTTTTTTTTGAATATATGAAAAATTTGGCAGCAAAAAGAAGAAGTGCGAAGAATAAGAATATGGAGGGAGAGAAAGCAGAGGAGATGGCGGCGGTGGCGAAGGAGAAGGAAGAGAAGAGGAAATTTGTGAAGAGATTGGTGAAATTCAAAAATTTACCAGAGTATTTGCAAGATAATGAGTTTATTTTGGATTATTATCGTTGTGAATGGCCATTAAAGGAATCGTTCTTAAGCGTCTTTTCATTGCACAATGAATCTCTCAATATATGGACGTAAGTGATATTTTTCAAATAATATATATATATATATATTTTGAATTTTTGATATTTGTATGTGTTAATTTGATATTTGGATGGTGATATTGGTTTAGGCATTTGGGGGGGTTTCTGATATTTTTGGGATTGACTGTAATGAGCTGTATGGAAACAACCGAGCTTGGAGCTTTCATTACCGGTTCCTCAAGGTAATTTCCATTTCTTTTATTTTTTATTTATTTCTTTCTGGAAAAAAAATTGAAATTTAATAATAAATACTTATAATTAGTCACTAATAATAAAAATTGAAAAGTTAATATTTAAAAACTATGTATACTATTTTTCAACGTTTTAATTATAATTTTAAACTATTTATATAATCGATAATTAATTAAAATCAAAATAATTGATTACTATCACACTTTGAATATCAATTTTGCTATTTGTTTGTGGTCTTTTTCTTTTTCCTTTTCATGAACTGAGTTTTGATTGGTTGAATTGTGACATTTCACAGACGACAAGTTTCTGGACCGATGATGATGAAAATCCATCACTTTAACGTCTCTGATAATAATAAGATGTTACCGGTAAGGTTTTTTTTTTAATAATAATTTATAAAATTTTTTGCTTAAGTGAGTATATTTATTAATATAATGAGATAAATATATATGAAATAAAAAAAATTATCAGTATCTTGTCATTAAATAAAAAAAAAAAATTATATTAATTAAAATATTTTATTATTTTATTATAAATTTATAAAATGAGTGTAAATTTTTTTTTTTTTTACTAAGATAAATAAAGATATTGTTAAAAAAAGTAAAAAATGTAAGTAAATTTTTGTACTATGTCATTTTTTTCAATTAAATTTTTTTATTTAATTATGATTTAAATAAATTTTTTAATTAAATGTTAATTTTTTGTTCAAATTAAATATATTTGAGTCAAATTAAAAAATTTAGAAATTTATTTATATTTTTACTTTTTTATTTAATTTTATATAATTTATTATTTATTTATTTTTCTAAATTTGTCATTCTACAATATTTTTTTTTCCATTTAATTTAATAAATAAATAAATTATTAATAATATTATATTTGGATTATATATTTTTGAATTTATGAAATTATAAATAAATTTTTTTATTTATCTTTTTATCAATAGATAATATTATGGATAATTTTCTCACATCATATTAAATTTATTTATTTTTATTTTAATTAAATTTATAAATAAAAAAAATTATCATTTATGATATAATCTTAGTTATTAAACTCAAATCAATAAAAAAACTATATGTGTTTTAATAAATGAAAGATTTTATAATTTTTTATTATTAAATATCATTTAATTTAAATAATTTAATTTAATATTTATAACAAATAAAATTAATTCTAAAAATTTGTTTAGTTATTAAAAAAGTTTGCTTATTTTTTTGTTGATTTAAGTTTAATTATTTATTTACTCTTGATACTATTTATTGTTAAAAAATAAATAAAATAATTTATAAATTTATAAATTTTAAAATACTTAAAATATAATATTATTAATAATTTATTTATTTATTAAATAAAATAGATAAAAAATATGTTATATAGTAAAAAATTTAGAAAAATAAATAAATAATAAAATATATAGAAAAAAGGATAAATTTATAAATAAATTTTTAAAATTTTAAATTTGACTCAAATAGATGAAATTTGAATGAAAATTTAAGAGAATATTTAAGTGAAAATTTTTTATATTAAAAAAACTTAAGAAAAGAAAAGAAAAAAAAAAAAAGATAAATAGAGATGGGCGGGATATGAGACAATTTGTTGGTGGGTACTGAAATCGAGATATTCTCATGACAAAGGCTGAGGTCATATATATATATATATATATAGTGGTGGGGGAGCACTAAATGTGATACTTCTACTCTTGGAGGCTGTTTATTTTTTTTTCCCCACTATTATTATTATCATGTGGCATCTGGCTTTACTATTAAAAGAAAAAAACAATCTTATTACGGTAAATGTATATAACAAGATCATGTGCATAAATTTCAAATGAAAAGTATATAAACCTGAAAAAAAATAGAAATAGGAAACTTTGCCTGGTTGTGGTTATAAGTTATTGTGTATAAGTTTCAAAATTTCACAAATTTTTTATTAATCTCACTTTTAATTCATATGAATGATTATAATCATAAATTATCATATTAAATATTGAATTTATCACTTAGATTTTATTTATTTTTTGAAAATAATTTATTTCTAAAAAATATTTATAAAAAAATTCATTTTTTATTATTTGGTTATATATATATATTTTAATATAAAAATACATTAAAAAAAAATGATAATTGTTGGCTTACTGATGACCAATGATAATGTGACAAAATGGATGGATTAATTGGTTTGTATATATATATATATATATATATATATATCTCCCTCTCATTATAATAAGCTTTTCAAAATTAGGAAAATAAATTTCTCTCTAAAAGGGAAAGTCATTTCTTTTGAAAATAATTTAGTTTTTTCTTTAAAAAAAAAAAGAAAAAAATTCATTTGATAATTTTTATTTTTTTTTAACATATCAAACAATAAAAAACACGAAGAATATATTTTCCCAAGACAAACAGAGCCCTAAACACTGAACCTAGGCTTACAAGAAGTGGCTAGGATGCGGAAGTGCAAATGAAATGAGGCAAGTAGGATTGAATGCTTATTTCATATTAATTATCAAATTGCCAATATGGAAAAATTTGGATCAAGGGAATTCCAAATCTACTAATAAATTTTTTACTTTGGTTAAATTGCTACCTAAATTAATAGACATTGTCCTAATTTATTTAAAATTTTTTTAATTTAATCAAATTTCTTGCTAAATTTTTTATTTTATGATCAAATTAGTTCATTATAAATTGAAAATATTAATTATTAGAATTATTAATTTATTAAGATCAACAACTTAAAATCGTTATATTACTAATACATTCAAAGAAAACTATATATATATATTAAATTATTATATAAAAGAAAAAACATACTCTAAGAAAAATTTCAACCAAATAAAAGGATTTTAATTCAACAAGTAACTACTAAAAACAATTATAATCATAAAAAAAAATCTAATATGTTTTTTGGACGTATAATAATTGAGTTTGTTTTGCTTCCGCATAAAAATTGAAAAACATAAAAAGTGTTTAATGGGCCATATTATAATGGGATAGATTCATTTGGACTTTATATTTTCTTTTTTTTTTTTTATGAATAGAATTCAAGAAAATAATAAAAATTTTTAGGAACTTATGAAAATATACAACATATATGTTTAGCCTTTATTCTATAGATATTCTCTATAAAAGTTAATAATTACAACTGATTTTTTTCGAAAATTTATTAAGTTATAAAATTATTAATTATACGATGTGAAACGAAGTTGATTTGTCAAAAACTTATTAAATATTAAATATAAGAGGATTAACTTTAGTTTATGGCTGCAATTTAATAAAATTAAATGTTTTTAGTAAATTTAAACATTAAAAAATAATTCAAGAGGAATGCCTAAACATAATCTAATAGTTAGTATACATGCAATCTGAACAATAAATCCAGGTTAAAATCTCCTTTATCCCATGCTTAAAAACTAAATAAATGAAAATAATTCAAGAACCTATTTGACTCTTAATCTCAAAATTCCAAATTTAAAACCATAAAAAAATTTAAGCATAATAAACATAATTTGGAGTTAAAAAAAAAAAACAGAGTTCTTAATGAAATGGATGGAATACATCACAAGGAATAGTCTTAATATTGTTTCTTGCTTGCAGGATTCACAATTGAGACACATTTCACAAGACTCAGTTTCACACACAGACAAACAAGATGGTCCTGAAGCTATTCCTGGATGGCCATGGTTTGTTTTCTTATCAGGAGCAATGGGTTGCTTGGTTTGCAGTTCCCTCTCCCACCTCCTTGCTTGCCACTCTAAGCATTTTAACCTTTTCTTTTGGCGCTTGGATTATGCTGGCATTTCACTTATGATTGTATGCTCATTCTTTGCTCCCATCTATTATGTTTTCTATTGTAGTCCTTTTCCAAGATTCTTTTACATTTCTTCCATAACTGTGGTTGGTGTCATTGCCATTATCACTCTTCTAGCTCCTGCTCTCTCTTCTGCGCGTTACCGACCTTTTAGGGCCATTTTATTCTTAATCATGGGGTTATTAGGGGTTATTCCTGCAACACATGCTGTTTCTATCCACTGGGGCAATCCACAAATCATTATATCCCTCTGTCTTGAGCTTCTTATGGCGATTTTATACGGTGCAGGAATAGGATTTTATGTTAGTAGAGTACCAGAACGTTGGAAGCCTGGTGCTTTTGACATTGCAGGACATAGTCATCAGATCTTTCATGTGTTTGTTGTTCTAGCTGCACTTGCTCATAGTGCTGCAATACTTATAATTCTGGATTTTCGCTGGAGATCGCCTACCTGTACAGTTTAGATATAATCGTACTTGGCTAGTATTGATAGTTTGATGGATGTAAGCGTGGGTTTTTTGCGTTTTTTTTTTCTCTGGTCTGCTAGTTCTTCCTTGTAAAACTTCTGTTGTAATACTAGAAAGAAATTCTCTATACTACTCGTATTCAAAATAGAGGGTAATTCATATTCTTGTATTTGTAATCTCAGAATTAGTAAACATCCTCCCTTTTATAGCTTTACCCACCCTTGCAAAAACAATGAGTTTTGTACATTGTTGACGCCTTTTCCTTCCAACTTTTTCGACAACAGGCAAACCTAATCTGGCTTGATCGGATTAGATCAAAGAGCCATGTTATTGGAAATATATTACTACTATTTGTCCATTACTTTTTGTATCAATTTACTGGAATATTAACTCAACTTTATAACCTGATGTAGTATTACAGTATCAATATACTAACTATTTAAGAAATTGAAACATTTGAATGGAGATTAAATGGATAAATAGCATTATCCTTAGATGAATTAAATGGATATCATAAACCACAAAAAATAAAATCAATTATTGTTACAAAGATATTAGATATGTATCATCATACATGCAACATAGTTTAAATTGTATTACTACAGAACTTGAAGATGGTTATAACAGCTACGAGCACATCCTGGAATTCATAAATCCTCCAAAGTTTATTATGTTTTTATTTGACAATAAGCAAAAAAATATAACATGAGTATGATTCCAATAAACGGAAAGAAGACAGGCACTCGGTTAATTTGCCAATGAGCTGCTCAACAGATCGTTTTTCATGATCATGGTGATTTTCTTTCACAAAACAGTTCCTCAACAATTTTTCTTCACTGCAGAAAAACCAAACTGTATCCGAAAATATTCACATTTTTAAGGTCTACAGTTGACTGTCAAAACTCTGCAATAGTTTTTCCAGTCGTTACTGAGGCCTCAACTGTGTCAACTTATCATTTCTCTTCTCATTGACATAGGGCCTGGGTTGCAAAGCAAATAACATTATATCTAAGAAAAATCCATTACCTTCATTCAGCTTGTAACCTCTACCACCTCAGCTTCATTGTCACTGTAATCTGCCCAACAATTGCTTGGTTTCTCTTCAATCAATATGCTATTACAAGATTCTTTTGCCGTAGCAGTATCAGCAGTCAATGGGACTATATCTGTCGGCTTTTCTTCAGTTTCAGGACACATGTTTTCATCTGGTTCATCATGGCAATTTTGCTCATTCGAGGAATTTTCTGCACTATTTCCTGCTTCAACTTCACATTGGTTTTCAGCACTTGAGTCAACAGGAATTAATGCGGGTATTTCTACTGAACCAACTGGAGATGCTGGAAACCCATTTTGAGTCACTGGAATACCATTCATTGATGCTGGATATCCATTCGGTGACACTAGAATACTGGTTGGAGACATGGGGAAACCATTTGGAGACACTGGCATACCATTTGGGGTAGCCAAATAACCATTTGGTGAAACAGGATAGCCATTGGGAACCCAAGGTTGGCCAGGTACAAATTCAGCAGCATGAGGATTCATTATTCTAGGAAGGCTGAAGCAATTCCCATCCCCATTTTGTTCACCATTGTGGAAGCTAGGCTTGTTACGCAGAACCCGATTTCCAGATCTATTGTAGCCACCAGAGAGCCTTGGACCATAGGGAACCCTAGCTGTAGCTGACTGGTGAGGTGATCTACGGACAGGATTAATTGTAAGCATTGAGGGAATATTCACTGGTGGGGGAAGAATTCCTCCGTGATCTTTGAATCCTGGGATTGTAACTGAGCCAAAAGCTGGAATTGTGGATGGATTAAATGGTGGTGCAGCTGCAGAAAGTTTCTTAGTTGTCTCCTTCCCAGTTTCTACATCATCTTGTTTTTTTCCTTCTGTTGGCAAAGGCTTAACACTAGTACCACCATTGGATACATCCTGAGAATTTTTCTCTGCTAGTTTTTCACTATGAACTGAAGAAGCATCTTTGTCTACCAATAAAGCTGCATTTTCAGTTACAATAGACAGAGGTTCCGGATCAGGGGAAACTGCAGAGCCTTTTGGAACTTTTGATTCCAACACTTCACTTTTGGAAGAAGAGATATTTGAATCTTTAGAAGTGTCTAAATTTTCATGACCCAGAACTGCTACATTTCCAGCACCAGTCTTTGTAATTTCAATAGAAGCAGTTTTATTTTCAAATATTCCAGCTTCTTTTTCTATTTTATCAGCATTAACATATTTTGTTTCTTCCGGTGGCTGCATCACCTCTGAATTCCCTACTTCTGTTTCTGGATCTTCATTGGTAGGCCTTTTTACTTCCTCAGAACCATGAAGTTGTTTCTCTCCTTCAGGTTTCTGAACTTTTTCTTCCTCCACATCTTTCAATGCTGTCAACACACCAACATTGACTTCCGATGCAGCTGTCTCATGGCTCAACTGAGGACTTTGCTCTGCAGGAAGATTTCCTTTTGGCAGTTGTTCTGTCACTGCCTTCACAATTGTCCCAGGAGGAGCTAGAGCAACTTCTTTGTAGGAGAAAAGTTTTCCAGCTGCCTGAACATTTATTGGACTTGCCAATGAAGCTGATTTGGCAACTTGATCATTTGAAGCAGGGGTAGCTGGGGCGGATTTAGGGTGAGTTGATTTCTCTGCTCCACCAGCTGTGGCACCAGAATTATTTTTTTTTGGACTGAAGCTTGCATTTTTAATAAATTTCTTAGGAACAGGAAGACTGGGCCCGGTGGAAGCAGAAGAGTCATTCGGAGATGTCTTTGGGGATGTAAAATTGGCAGGCTTTCCCCGGAACCTTGATGACTGGGATACATTGATAAAGTTGGTATTTAATTTAGCTAGGCTGGGCCTCCTTGAACCAGAAGATTTGCGACTTGTAGGTGAACGGCCTTTAGGAACAGCTTCTTGCCAGCCTTCATCCGACTCGTCCTCCAGTGTTATATCATCATTTCTATTCATTATTGTCTGATCTGGGAGACTTGAATCAGTTTTTTCATTCCTAGTTTCAGCAAATTGAACTTCAGATTTATTTTCCTTATCACTTGAATTCTCCACAACAGGATAAGTTGGTGAGAAAGCTTCGTCCTTCTGAGATTCATCTGAGACTGTTTCCCAGTTCTGGCCTGGTTTTCCTTTAATCTGTGTCATCAAAAGAGAGACTCTTATCAGATTATTTTATCAAAGAGACAAGGTTAACATGAGCAACATAAGAGAACAAACCCAGTAAGAAATTTTATGACCTTTGCACGAGCCTTCTTTTGGGCTTCTCTAGCTTTCATATCTGCATCTGGCGTTATATAATCCAAAAGGTCTGATACACTGATCCACAATGAGAAAATATTGCAATTAGTTGTAAAATGCCGTGTCAAGTTTTGGCTTCCACTGGCTTTGATTCCACAAGCAGATAATTCATTTCAAGAGGTTATAAACAATAAAAATAGAAAGGAACCTACCAAAGTAATATCTTAAAGAACCATTTGAGTTATGAGAAAGCAGGTATAAATTGCATTTGATATCATGTAAAGGTACATGATATTTTCAATGAGCCATAATAAGTACAGATAAAAAAACAGTTGGAATCGGTAAGAAACAATTCGAATAGGTGCTCATCTAATTTGGCCTGCTGCCAACATAATATCTGATATTCTTTATACATATAAAAGAAAATACAAACAAAAACTCAGGTTAAAAATATATATCAATAGAATAGCACACTGTTAAACTCATAATATAATTATTACCTTAAATGACCTTTACTGGATATTGAGGCATCTGGCTTTGGAGTACCATTGCGTGCGGCTTCTTGCTGCTCCAGAGCTTTTGACTCAAAATACTCAAGCCATGCAGCTGCATCCTGCAAAAGTCCATGTATATAGTTTTGAGGAACAGGAATCAGCAGATAAGATGACATTTGCTATCGGTCAAAATATATACTACCTGTGTGCGTAGATCCTCAGATCCAAGTTTGGCTTGCAGTATTTGTAGTGTAGTTTGTTCATGCTGAACACTTAAGGAGTAAGCTTCCATCAAAGAGAGAGCAATTGCTATGGCATGGTAGCTGGCAGCAGTCTGCAAAGGCCAGCAATGTGTCAAGACATGAAAGAATACAAATTATTACGTACATTAGACAATGAGCATGCACCACACACAAGTCAAGCAGTTTGATTCAAGAAGCAGATATATTCAATTTATAATTTAATCAAACTTCCCAAAGCTTTGTGAATAAGTATTTAGGTTTTTTTAGAGTCAATGATCCATCAGCATCCTGCCACCATTCAGGCACCTCACCTTATAATTCTTGTTCATCAACATTAGCCGTTCAAATCTCAAAAGCAGTTCATAAAAATGATAAAAAAGTTTGTTGTTTAGTACAGTACCAAGTTTGTTGTTTAATACCGTACTATCTTTTATCAAAATTCTAAACCAAACATTTAACCACTTCTAACTCGATTAATGACAGCTTACCCCTTTCTTTTCACTTTTGATTTGAATTCATTCAGATTTTGGAGAGAGTCTATAAAAGAGAGAGAAAAAAAAAAGAAAATTCAGAATCGCCTGTGAACATTAAATGGATGATATATTTCCTTTAGCAGATTGAGACTATCAAATCAAGAAGCAATATACTTAAGTCAAAGTACAAGTGACAAATCAGCGGGCTTAGCCTGCAGAGCATGTCCCAAACCCATTGAAAATCAGGGTAATACTTTGACATAGCATGAAGTAATGAAAAGGGCCTGCTGTACAAGCTTATAGTGGATGTCGACTTATAGTGTGCTGATGGTTCTGTACTTGTCCAAGGTTGAAGGAAAAAAATATGAAAATAGTTTTTGATCAAACAGTCATTTCTTTTAAGGTCTTTCAATGTTTTCTATCTTTTACTTGTCCGAGGTTTAATGGAAAAATCTAAAAATAACCTGCCTATGAAATCCTCCTTTTATGAGAGAGAAAGAGAGAGCTTGCCTGTATATGATCAGCACCAAGTAGTCTCTGGTTGCACTTCAGAGCCTCATGGAGGTATCTAAGAGCAACATGGACATTCCCCAATCCTTCTTCCATCATTGCTACATTGATATAGGTGGCAGCCGTATTTGGATGAGATGGCCCACATGTTAAATGCAAAAGATACAGTGCACGGTTGACATACCTAGAACAGTAAAAGAATAATTATAAGGGCTACCTGATGAGGTTGAAGAAAATAAATCCACCCCTGAATGGATGAGTAATTTTTTTTTTTTTTTAATCTTGACATTTAGGATCTTTAATCTTGGCATTTAGGATCCGTTCCGGCCCCTATTGGACGCCATAATTTGCTTAACACAAAGTACTACCAGACTTGGTTTTTCATGCATCAGTGTCCAATTTTCAAGCACTGCCTACCCAGACACCCTTGGAAACAGGAGTAACCCAAATTTGTAAAATTGCGCAAATGCATGTAAAACTGTCTGTTAACTTAATTTTCCATGAACTAAGATGGAAAACATCTGTCTCTTAAATTTATAGTTCAACTTTAGCCTCGCTAGCTGCTAAGTGAGACCTGAAATTCTGCAAGCTAAGAACCTCACTTAAAGCTTAAATTACCATCAGTCAGATAGTAATATATTATAAGCCAGATGGAATCTAATTTTTCCTTTTTCTTTTGGGGGTTAGGGTTTGGAAGACTTATGAGAAGGGGTATGACAATTCAATAGGCTGCATATGGACTAAAAAAGAATAAAGACGTTTTAGTTAGATGGTACCATGCAGTAAGCCCAAGGCTTTATTAACAAGCAATTCTTTAAGGGTCCATTTGTATAAGTAATCATTTGAATTATTGTGGATTTGGATTTTACTTTCAAGTATAAAATCATAAAAATAAGCATGATGACAAATTGCAAATGCTCAATCATTTCAATTGACTAGCTATCCAAATGGACCTTAATGGATTTTGTTGAACCTGGCCCAGGGTGGACTATTATATTCCCACCATTTGAGAAAATACTTATCTGTTCTATCAGCACAAAAAAATAATACAGATACAATAAAAGATTAAAGACTCAATATCAAGCCAAAAACACATGTAGAGATAAAATTGAGCATAGCAAATCATTTTTTACTCAGTGGCTTAAGATGACAAAGAGAACAACTCAATGCCATGTTTTTCTACCAGAATGGTAAGCAAGATATTAATGCCCCAGGATTTGCTCCCCCCAGCTTCCTGATAAAGTTTTAAAAGCTTATAAACCAAGGAGCTAAGGAATTATATAGTTTTGAAAGTGTTTCCCTTTAGAGTATGGAAATCATTAAGAGGAGAGAAATTCAACTACATATGCAAATAAAAGAATCACATACTAGATAGCTAAAAAAGATTAATGAGAAACACCAGTATGGGATAAAAATCATCTAGAAAAAACTCATTTTATTAGAAAAATAAAGCATACTTCAAGGCTAATTCTGTATGTTGAAGTCGATAGTAGAAGACAGCTAGATCCCCATAACTTTTCATTGTATCAGGATGATCAAGTCCAAGTTCCCTCTCATTGATATCCAATGCTTTTTGCTGATAAATGGTTGCCTAAAAAAAGTGAATGAAGTTAGTGCATTAAAAAAAATTGCAATAATTTTTGTCAAACATCAAATGGAAACAGCTGGCCGATGTGTTTGAATCTTGCATGTAATATTTCTAGTTAAGTACATTTAGTGTCTGTTTTCTGTGAATCTTGAATCCAGTTCCAAGCAAATCAGCAGTAAATATTCTTGCTAAGTGCACATCCAAGCAACGAGATATTCTTTTTCAATATATAATATACAACTCAAATCAATTCAACTTAGCCTTAATCCCAAAATTAATTGGGATTGGCTATATATAGTATAAATATATAGCATACAACTCAACTCAACTCAACTTTCAATATATAGTATAAAGTTAGCAAAATTTGAGTCTTTGTTAATTTTTTTTTTTAGCTCAAGAATGACGGTACCTAAACTAGAGAATTTGCATGAGAAGAAAATTAAGAGAGAAAGGGAGAGAATGATCGGGAAAGAGAAGGAAAGTTCCAGAAGAAAAGAGAGAGAGAGAGAGAGACAGAGAGAGAGTAATAGAATATTCTGGTATTGATTAATGAATGTAACCACTGTTTGTTACAATTTATTTATTTACTGATCTAAGTTACCAACTAGTCAGTTACAAAACTAACTTCTACCAGCTGGCTTACTAACATTTGAAAAAAGAAGAGCCGCAATATATTTCGAAAAAGAAAAAAAGCACAGATCGAATTGTTATGGACAGAGAAAATTTAATGTTCAGCAATTACAAGTTCCATGAGCTTGATATTTTCCAGATGACTATATAAATACTAGTATATTATTAACCATGCAGTGTATGCATGGAAATACACCAATACATTAAAGGACAGACCTGATTAAAGTCTCCTGTGTGGTAGAGCACTACAGCTAGTAGACTATAAGCTCCCGCAGTCATTCGATGATAAGGACCACAGACTGACACAAGTTTCGACAGTGCCTTCAATTCAAACGGAAATCGATTCAAATTACCGGTTGTATATATTGATAAAAGAAGATAAAATCAAATGAAAACATAAAGGAGAGGCAGTAGCCCATACCTTAGTGCCATAATTAACAGCTTCCTCCAATTTACCTTTATCCAAGGAAGTTTTAGATGATTCCAACAATGTGCGTCCATCTGCTGATGAACATGCAACATGCTGTAGGAAAGAAATAACACTGTCAATGCAATTAATATATTAAAATAAAAAAAAAAATATTCCATTTTTAACATGATGTGTCAGTGTCTCACCTTATACACAGGGACCGTGCTTACAATATCTGACTTCCTAAAAGGGGATGCAATGTCCATATCATAGTCCCTTGGAAGAAGCTCTAGCCCAACCTGACAAAAGATGATTTCACTTGTAAACTTATAGTTTATATGGTGTATAATGAACCTAAGACATGCCATGCAGTTGCAAGAGGAACATTGTTCAAACCTTGTGGGACAGCCCACGAAGAATTGCAAACTTTCTCAGATCCTGGCAGTTTTCTGGCTTCCACCACCCAAACCTTTTCAAAAGGAAGGTTTCCACCCACTTCCACTTCAGTTTATCATCATTTATAATGTCTGCATCCTCATTTTCGGATGAAGGTGTTCCTAACAATATATTTAGACATGATGCAACTGATGCAGCCAAGTCAGCAACGTTATCAACCGCAGCTACAACAGCTTGTAATATGTGTTTGTAGGCTCGAACAATCATTTCATGTATACAGAGCAATTGCACGTGAGGGAGCTTGTCTGCAAGTTCAACCTAGAATAACAGGAGGAAAAAATATTAGGCTTCATAATCCTCAATCCAGCCATAAAGCTATTTCAAATCTGCAAGAGCATTTTAAGTGTGGTAAGAATTTACTATTTAGTTGGTTAGTACAACTTTCACTACAGTGATGCATGGAAACACTGGAAGAAAAAGAGCAAATTAATTTTGTAGCATAAAGTGGGAAGGGATATGAATTTTTCAAAATCTCAACTGTATGCAACTTTCACAAGCAACCTTTATAATGATCATACTTGGGAAGAATAAATATGGCAGAAAATATGTGGTAGTAGTTAGTTTACATTTATCTTGGAGAAAGGGACCATTTTACAATTATTATTCTTTTTTTAGTAGTAGGAAACTAAATAAATAATTTTATTTTCTGTAGGGTCGTCTAGTAATATTCTAATTCTTTTTAATATAAAGCTGTAGCCTGTGTAGGCATATTTGGATTTTGGATGAATCCAATTAGATATTGTAATGTTAGGTTCTCCTCCTTATCTGCCCTCCTTGAGAATGATGAAATTTATATTCCTTGCCAAAGGGAATAGCTCAAGTCCTAACCGTGACAGAAGCTCATATTTGAGAGGACCTATTCACAAGTATTATTTTTTCAGCAGTAGGAAACTTAATAAGTAATTGTACTAGAGTTGTTTAGTATATTTTATTAGGGTTTAATAATTTTTTATTTTATTTTTCTCTTAATAAGGTTGTAGCATCTACAAGCATATATGGTTTTTGATTGAATTAAATATTTTGGGTGTGAGATCCTAGGATTCTACATCAAATAGACTCCAAACACCTTCAAGACTAGGCCAGGGCTTTCAACAACTCCTTATTAAAAGCCAAACTGAGTTCTAAGAACTCCAATCAAAAACTCTTTTTAGTTTCATTTTGTAGATAATTTGCTTTTTTTTTTTTGGGAGCAGCTGTTTCAATTTTATAATTTTCATATAATCCTCACACCAACTTGCTTAAGTAACAGCATAATCCCACCCCACTCTTGCACAACTTTCCATTCATCTGTAGAAAACATTGATTCTTCGTATAGATTTTGCAGTGATAATGACGGCAGAAGCAAACTAATTAAAGTGAATTTATAAGGTTGTACTGACACGTATGACCACATATGTTAGTCTAATAAATATTACTGTAGAGTTACAAAATATTCCAGTGTAAAGAATATTATTGGGGCTTTGTAACCAAGTAACTCCCTCATACAACTAAACTTATTTCAAACATTTACAAGTGCATTTGAATCTTTGTCTTCAGTGTTAACTTTACTTCCCATTCTTTTCTTATTGATGCACCACAAAAAAAAGACTATGATTAATAAATGCTTACAAGTAGTAAAATGTTTTCTATGAAATGGCATTAAAGGTTAGTAAAATTTAAAGTAGATAATAATAAAATAGGCCTAATTGAGAATTTACCACACGCCCTAAAGAACACATCTGCAAACCCCTGGTATGCATAAAATCAGTCAAAGTTCTTCCATCAACGGGTGAAAGTTCAAGGGAGCCAAAATCAGCCACCTGAAGAGTTGAAAGCATGAATGAGACATATTAACTGCAAAATAAAATAGTCTTTCAAAAATTTTGTTGACTACTGAGTAACTAACCAGTTTGGGTAGAGCCGTATCAGAATAGTATTTATGTGCCATTTCAATTAATTCACCAGGTGACTGCAAAATGAACAAAACCAAACAACATGAATCGAAAATGACAGGCTACGTGTGGGCGTGTTTATCATACAATAAAAGAATTTGCTCAGGACACCATTATTTAAAAGTTCAACTCTAAGAACTGAGCAGCTACATCCTACATGACTCTTAAAAGAACACAGAAAAAAATTAAGAAGATAAAAGTTCTCAAAAGGCAACAAAAGGACCTTGAGGTGGAGACCAGTTTCAGATTCTTTAAGACGCAAATATGCAGCTTCATGGAGCAGCTTTTTCCACATGGTTTCCATTTCCTCCTCTTTCTTCTCCAAATCTTTCTGATTATTGCCATCCAATTTCTTGTTTGTTTCAAGATTACCCACAGAAACATCATTTCCCTCTTCAGTTTTGCTGTTTCTAACATCTATTTTTTTCTTTATCTCCTTTAGTAATGCACCTTGCTTTCCAAGTCCCTTCACAGCAGGCTCAGGCTTAGTTTCTTCAGTTATTTTAGAGTCAGTTTTCCCTGAAGCCTGATTTTGCAAATGTTGAACCCAACATGCTCCCAACTCCCATCTAATAGACTTGGTGTGCTTACTTAGTTCTGTCTGTAACTTCAGCAGACTATCTTCTAGTATTTTTCTCACCAAAGACCTAGCAGAACGCAAACTTTCGGATTCTCCAGTCTGCACTCTCTGGACTGTACTATATGATTGTGGCATAGATGACTTATGCAATAGCATTCTCAAGCTGAAAGTTAATTTGAAGAAAACAACAATTAACAACACATGATGCTCTTACAATGTAATAAATTAAAGCTGCAGATGCTGATCATTTCATAGAATAGTGTCTGCACAGCATGTGCACATGTGCAAGCACATACATGTTTGCTAAGGAATACAACAACAGAGCAGTGGATTAATAGCTATGCACGATCCATGTTTACTTGATAGCCACAAGCCTACAAGATGAACTGACCTATTAGGATTCAAGGCATTGGCACCTCCTTCCGGCTGGTCTTCAATGTCAATGTCCTGGGGGATAGGATTCCCCTCCCAATTTATCTCAGCTGAGACATTAACAATAGCTGTGTAGCCACAATGTCGAACAACCACAATACCTAAAGTAGAAGTGTCCTACAAGATGTAAAAGGTTATTTCAGCAATTCATATAACCTGCTTCAATCAAAATGACAAACACATAAAACAATTATTTTACTGACATGAACAGTCGCACTTTCATCAGCAGTTATGCCTTTAAGCAAATTTCGCTGAGCAAGGTCTTCCTGCGACATACCAAGAACCCGACTCCCATCATTTTTACAATCCAACTTGGCACTTGCATCAGGAACATCTCTTGTCACCTTAATAATCAAATCTCCCACTCTTTCCTCATGCAATACTGAATTAATGGGATCATTTAAAGAGTGCTGATTGTTGTCAATAATACATTTTATTGCTGCAACAGCTTTAAAAACAGAGATGTCAACAAATAAACTGTGGAGCAGAAAGGCTTTCCTATCTCGGATTTGCCTCTCTTCCACTGTTTTACAAGGCATTGCTGCAAGAATTGCAAACTCTTTTGCCCATGGCCTATGATCATCTTTTCCATCTCTTCCTTGTCCACCTCCGTTCCCTCCCCAATTCTCATCCTCTACAGGAAGTGGAGGGAAAACAGATGGGTTATCTGCAACAACTGGAGGAACAACCCATGTGTTTGCTCGAAAACCATAAGGAAGGTTGCCAAACTGAATTGAAATAAACATTAATCCACAAAAAATCCTCATTTTAATCTCTTAAACAGAGAAAAAATAGAGGGAGGAAAAGTAAAAAACCTACTTTATTATGCTCAGTGAAAGCTTTCATGAGAGCCTTGTAAGCCTACAAGCAAAAAAAAAAATATAATTCAAGTAAGTGAAAACCAAATTTCCATAAATAAATGTGAAAAAAAATAATAAAAAGTGGAACTGAATTAGAACTTACAGTATCAAAGACTCTGCTAACCTGCTGGAGCAAACTAACCAAAGAGTGACAAAGAAGAATACGCTTCCCAGCAGGATAAAACCCTTTCCGTGAAGCTACAATTGTCACTGGCTTCCCACTGCAAACCTTAACCTGCAATTCAATGCACAATTTTGTACTTCAATAGCATTCTGTTTGCAATGTATAATCAATCAAACTCAGCTAAGGATACTGTGGCAGCCTATGTAATGGGAAGTAGTGTAATGTAATCAAATGCATTAATTTAGATTAAAAATGCATTTGATTACATCACATTATATTCCATTACGGGTCAAATGTAATATTTGCACTAAAAATTCATTCGATTATATCACATTACAATTCATTATGAACTAATTTCATTCAAAAACAAATCATAGCTCACATCTATCTGGAAAAAATCGTCTTCCGTCTTATCCTCAAGGAACGGCCGCGTCGATCTCCTAATGTCTGCAAGTTTTAACCCAACAAGCACCGAATAAAATTATTCTTAGCAATATCACAATTTTCAATCAAGGAGAAGAAGAAATTAATGAGATCGAAAACTGACATTGTAAAGGGGGCGTCAGATGCGAAAACGAGAAGAAATCGTAGAACTGCCCTAGCCGCGGTGGCGGACATATTGAAACTGCCCCTACCGCCGCCGCCGCCGCCACCGCAGCAACCGCGTCCACCTTCTCCGGCACGTCCTTGCCGATTTTCTTATCTCCTCCTTCCGGCTTCGGATTGGGATCGCCTCCATTGTCCGATCCGGATATCTGAGTCGGGTCGGTTCCCTTCAAACCGGTATCCTTCGAATTGGTTTTACCAGCCGGTTTAGAAGACGATGAGCCAAACAAGGTGGTGCAGGCAACGATATCGAGGAGTCGACGGAGGTGAGCTACGGCTTCATCTTCAGTATAGTCCTCTGCAACAGAAAATTTGAATTCTCGTTAAAATTTCAATTAAAAAAAACAGTTTTTTTTTTTTTTAAAATAATAAAAGTGTGGGTATTTGGGTAATAATCTCGTGCTTCTGGTACATCATTGACGTGGTGTAAGTGTTGGATTCTATACCGTTACATTTGTGGGTTACCTTCAACGATGGTGAGGTGGCAGGGTTTGAGGGAGACGATATCCACGGAATCTTTGAGTCTGGGTCCTCGTACCTGTGGTCTTTATCAGTTGGTTACACGTGTATCATCCACGTCATCATTAGCTTTACATTTTTTCCTAATACATTTTCTTTTATTTTTAGCCTAAATAGCGTTGCCTTCAAAATTCACAAAATTAAAATTAAAATTTCTATTAATTTATACAAATTTATGCAACGTTTTATAAAATTCTATTGATTACATTATTTTCCTAATTAGTATATATATGTATATATTGAATAAAGTGTATATAATTAATGTATTATTACTAAACAAAAGGGTATTTTAAAAAATTTATATAATATTAATTAATTTTTTAAATATGCATATAAAAAAATATTAATAATAGTCGAAAAAATATTTTTAAATTAATTTTCACATATACAGAAATTAAATCATTTTTTCAAATGAGTTTAATAATACATATTTTATTAATAAAAAGATTCATTTTATCAATTAAGTCCACTTTTAAAGTTAATATTTAAAATTTATTTTATATAATATTTTGAATTGATAATTTATTTATATTATTCTACATTTTTCTTTCCATAATTATTTCTTATGAAGTATAGACAAAAATAATAAACTCATCTTGTCTTATTTACCCAAAAAGGAAAATAAAATAGAAAAGGCCAAGCAAGGACATATTTAACTTGTTAGTAAATAGTGGACGGTCAAAAGTAGAAAGTTAGCCACTTACCTCATGAGATAAAGAGAAATTGGTCAAATGGCATGTTTCGACGTGGACACCTAAAAGCTTTATCACATCTAAGATCCTGTCCGTTGAGATACCCTACAAAATATATGTAAATACCCTCTTAATTAATTAAGAATTCCTCATATATAATATTTATATATGATATTAATATGCATTAATGTAATGTAACTTTTATTTATTATTATAATCATATTAATTTTTTCTGCATAGAGTTATATATTTATAATAAAATGTAAAAAATTAAAAATAAATAGTAAATAGTTATTTACCTTGAGAGTAACTTGTGAGTCTTCAGGCGTTTCCACTGTGATTTCAATAACAGTAGGCAGCACTGTACATTTCATGAAATTTTTAACATATAAATTAGAATAATTTACTCTCTCTATATATAGATAAGATAATTGGTGGATAAGAAAAAAAAGGAGGCAAAATCTTTGAACCATACATTAATTTTATTAGTTAAATTATATCATAGCTAAATAAATAATATATTCAATTATATATATGATAATGAAATGGTGAAAACAGATAAGACCTTTCTCTTCCTTCTTCTTTTTCTCTCCCTTGGCTTTATGAGGTTTTGCCTTGCCAGTTTTAGGAGCCATTTTTCTTCAAAAAAGGAAATCTATTGGAATAGTAATTGTTAATTATAATAACAAGTAATTTCTTTTTCAGTTGATGGATATAAAAACTATATGAATTCCTCAATTGAATGGAATTCAAATCTTTAAAAGAACAAGAAAATGAGCAAAGAACTACTCAAATTCAAGAAACAAGAAAAGGAGATAGCTCCAAGAATTGAAATAACAATGCAATAAGTTCAAGAACTGATATCAAGAAACAAATTACCTAACAAAGAAAAGAAGAAAATATTCAAGAACTGATATCAAGAATAAAAAAAAGAAAGAAAGAAGAAAATGGAGTCAAGAAACAGAGGGAGAAAAACAGTGTGCAATCAAGAAAGTGTGTTTTACACAGTGAAAAAACAGAGAACTAAGGGGGTCAGAGTAAAGAATATGAGGGAAGACTGAAGTGTTTGTCTACTGATATGGTGAGCAATAATAATAATAATAAAAGTTGAAGTGTGAAAGGAAACTGGGGACAGATTTGAAGAGAATATGAGAGAGAGAGAGAGAGAGAGAGAGAGAGAGAGAGAGATATCTTAAATTCTTGAGAAAGAGAGAGATAGAAAGATAACTCAAATTCTTGAGAAGAAGATTTAGTGAGAGAAGGAGACAGAGAAACAAAGAGAAAGAGAACTAGAGGTGGATAGGATAAGGTAAGCCTAAGACCTTTTCTCATACACAAGCACGCAAGAGAATGTAAGGTTAGCAAATTTTAGGCCTCTCATTTTCTTTTCTTTTTTTTAATTCTCTCTCCTACAACACGCCTCATCACTTTCTCCTCTTTTTCTTCTCTATCCTTCTTAAGTCTTTGTCTCTCCCATTTTTCCAATCTTTTCTACACACTTGAAAATTGGAAGTTTGTGTCTTTGTAAAGTTTGCAATATAGGGTTTATCATCATCATCATACTATTTCTACTAGATTTTACTTGTTTGAGCGATTTTTTCTAGCCTATAAGTGTGTGCCAAGTGTGTTTACGTACATATTGTTTTTTGTGCTTGTAACTTTATTGTTGGTCTCTTGCCCATGGAAATTTTATTTAATGCATCATAAATATATAATACCCTCCCCATTCATATTCGTAAATATATATTTGTGGTGTATCCAAGGCTTTGTATAGTGTATGTGTTTCTTTCCTTTCCTTACAATTATATATATATATATATATTGAATTTGACTCGTTCTAAAACTTGAGCGATCTAATTAGCAATAACTCAAGTTGAATTTGAGTGTGATGGTACCTAATATGACTCCATAATTTGACTGAATATTTGAGTTCATATAATTTTAAATAAATTCATATTATATAATATTTTAGTTGTGATGTATAAATTTGAATTCATTTCCGATATTATTTGAGTTTTACTTAAGATTATTAAATAAATTTATTTAAATTTCTAATTAATAATAAGTTGAATTTATCTCAAATATTTTGAATATCCTTCTAATTGAATGCAAAAACAAAAAATACAAATATATAAATATATACATTGATAAAAAAATTAAAGAGAAGTTAAATAGTTTTGCTAACATTGTTAGGATTTTAAGCGTATGAAATTTTACATTAAAAAAAAAATGATTAAGAAGAAATATATAAATAAGAATAACTCATAAATTTATTGTCTTGAAATTTTGGATTAGAATGTAATGTTAAGCTGTCTTGAAATTTTGGATTAGAGTGTGATGTTAAGCTCACGAATATATCTTTCAACAAAACCTATTATTTTTAAATTAAATTTCTCGATCCCAATAAGTGATATTATAATGGATTATAAGAATGAATATTATACGATATTCAGGTGACTTGGATTGCATCCTTTATGTGGAGATGATTCCTGATACAATCCTAATAGGCAGAGTTTTAAAATTATTTATCGTAAATACTCGTGGTTTCCACTCAAAAAGTAATCCAAGTCTAATAGGAAAATTTACATTTGAGTGGAGTTGCATTCTCCACGGAGAAGAGTGTTGAGTCCCAATGCGGCTCTAACATATGGAATATTAAAGCTTTTTAGGGTAAATACTTGAGGCTTTCACTCAAGGAAAAACCCAAGCGTAATATGAAAGTTAATGTTATAAGTTAGTAAGACTATAAATTTAAAATGAATTTCATAATTAATATTTTTATATATCAAATATGATAATATACTTATAATTAAGTTTAAATTTAGATATAAAACATATATAGTTTTAATTATTTGATTAAATGCTTAGTCGAATGAGCAGTTGAGAGCTAATATTTAGCATTTGAACTGTTTAATAAATTTAACTTTTTTAATAATAGAATTGCAAAATTATAACTTAGAAGTTAAAAGCTGAAATGTCTAGGTTTAGTATTTAACTATCTAATCATTAGCCACCAATAATTGATATCATTAAATTAAATAGAACATAAATGAATTTAGGTTTTGAAAAATTATCAATAGT